>NQII01002271.1:329822-390436 GCA_002778355.1 Clitarchus hookeri | reverse complement strand
GCCATAACTAGCATTTAAGCTGGTTCAATGAAATTTTTTAGTCGACACAGCATAAATAATATATTTTCAAGCTTTATCGAGTTGTTAGGTTTTCACTGCCTTTATTAATATCTAAGTAGTAACAGCTGGTAAGGAGTAAGTGATTTTTCCTGCGGGCGACCACAGCAGTTAAACCATCCCGCAGTAATCAAACAATGCCAACTTCAGAAAATGTACAAAGGAATGTCCTAAGTCGTTTCGTTCCATAAAATGCAATAAAAAAAAATCTATAATGCATGTCTTGAGAGCCAACGAGGGTAAAGCGAGACGAGTATGGAGCACGGGCAGCGAAACAGGAGATCCCCGAGAAAACCTGCCGACCAGCGACACCGTCCAGCACGATTCCCACGTGCGAAAACCCGGGAGCCAGGTAATCGAACCCGGTTCGCCTAGGTGGGAGGCGAGTTGTCTGACCACTACACCACCGCAACCCCGCCAACGACGAAAGCTGCACAGTAAAGTTTAGTGCCCCGTATACGATTACTGTGAAATCTGATCAGCCAATGGAGTGTAGAATTCACTGCAGCCAACAATTATTAATCCTCCGTTATTATGCTTGTCACACTAACTGTACAAAATTGAAGTATGAGGCTCAGAAAACCTTGATGCTTAGCATCAACACTGTTTCATTAAAAAAAAAGTCCGAAAATCATAGTTGTGACTATATGTACAAAACGTACGCACTTCTTGCTCAAAATATACTGATAGAAGAATGGTGTATATAGATTAGAAAGATAGCGAGTAACTTACTTTTATTTCATACAGTTTGCAAATGGTATGCATGTTTGTAAAGTGTGCTGTCATTTTTGGAGAAAACATTGTTAATATAATATGAGGCCAAGGGATACTGAGTATGTACATGTTATAACTATTGCACCACAAGTAGACTCAAATAGAAGAATGCTTGCTACTCCTTGCACTGAAAAACACTTAAAGTATGAGGAATAAGAAAAAAATCTTCTCACACCGTCCGAATACATTCCTTTAGATAGGCCTAAGAACGATGAAACAGAGAATGCCAGAGTGTTTACTTGATGATAAAGGAATGCTTCAGGGTTGAGCTGGACAATTCTGTATTTCTGAAATATACNAATGCCAGAGTGTTTACTTGATGATAAAGGAATGCTTCAGGGTTGAGCTGGACAATTCTGTATTTCTGAAATATACACATCATCCTCAAGGTTCCCGTCAATAGGGGTAGCATGTACCTTTGACGATGCTAGGGAGTCATTAGTGGCATAAGGGATATTCATTATTCTGTACAGGGATGTTGGAGAGAGGGGCACACACACACACACACACACACTCACACACACATATATAGTGAATATGTGTGTAAGCCAAGGGATTTGTTTAGTAATAACACAGTTAAGCGCATAGTAATGAACCTGAAAATCACCTAAGTAGTATACTGTTTTCTTGTTTTTATTACAAATACACACACAGTCCAAATTGGCGGACAATGAATTTGTGCTGCTGCAGGTTTGTCACGTTTAAATTTATAAGAAAAAACTTTAACGGTGGAATAATGAGTGTCTCGGTTCTATGAACTTCNGCAGGTTTGTCACGTTTAAATTTATAAGAAAAAACTTTAACGGTGGAATAATGAGTGTCTCGGTTCTATGAACTTCATCAGAAATCTGTCTTAACTTCAATTCCAGCAGCTTTTGTTATAAATTAAATTATTTCACGCGAAAAATACGTCTTGCCATTCTTACTTTGCACCGAGCAAAGTGAGGCGTGAGCATAACTGGCATTTTAAACACAGTTTATTGATTGAAATATAACAATTATGTATATAATTCGTCTAAACTCCAATCTCTTGAAGGAATTCATATTGGTTCTAGACCAAGCGTTGCAGTATGTGGTATGTCAGCCACACGCAATACACACGATGAAATGTGGGCGTCGCATTACAGGCGTTCGGCAAGACAAACTCGTTTGCAATAAAAATGAATTTCTCATTAGAGCTGGGACATGTGTCAAAGTTAAGTTCCATTGATTGAAGCGCATGCGGAGATGAACTTCCTCCAGTATAGTTCTGGTCTCTGTGTCCAGGGCACAGAATCGTAGGTTCGAATCCCACACACGAAGTGGATATCTGAGTTTTTAAAATGTTAGTTTAGATTATGTTATTTTCAAACTACGCATACTCTTCCTGAATCACGACACAAAATAAAAGTAGCAGTTATAATAAACCCAATAAAATAAATAAATTGAGATCTTCTATATATATTACTGATATAAAAAATATGAATACCTAATTACATTTCATTAGTAGGCCTACACTCAAGCGTTAAATCCCAAAAGCCAAGAATTGTGTTATTTTGAAAACACATGTTACCCGTCACAACGCAACTCCCGCATAAGCTACGCGGTAGCCTTTACCAAATACAACATGAAACATAAATTTTAAAGGCTTTCCTAAAACGATTTATTAAGTACACGAGGCAACTTTATTATCCCGTGACGGTAAAATGACTGTTTTCTACCATGCTTACAAAAAATGTTTCGTTTCTCGCTAAATGAGTATTTCAGTCACAAAGACGAAACAAAAAACAGAATATTTGAATAGAGTTTAACCAAATTTTGTCGGTAAATTCCTCATCAAACAAGAAAAATGGCAAATCTAATCAACTCTTATTAATGTTGGGGATAAAAATTAATTCATTTATTCCCATGGCCACACAATACAACATGCAGTAATTTCCGCAGATAAAAGAAACTCATAATACAGATAACAGAATTTACTTTTTGAACCAGAAAATTACTTATGTACTAGCACAATTTTACGTTCCGCCCCTTCTCTGCTAGCTTTTCACATTAATATCCTCCAGTCTCAGTTGTCCTGTTTTCAATATGCTGTTTTTAATAAATCGTTTCAAGATTTCTTAATTTGTATTTATTTTTACTTGTTGGTGTAATAAAACTATTTCCGGATCGTATTCGTTTCTCTAATCACTTTTGCTTTTGCCACTGGATGTTAGATAACATTTTGACTTTTCAAATAGGTTGTCATGTTTGGTGGTAGGGGAATATTTCCTTACAGCAGAATTATCATATTGCTGTTTGGTGTGCAACTAATATTAAGCTTTATAAAGTAGAATACCAAATCATTGTGCGCTTTTCCACCTGATATTTTCTGTTTGCTAGTGTCGTGTATACATTCCTTGATATATACTTTTAGTTATCGATCAGTTATTAGATATAAATAGTTAATTATTTGAGACTGCACCGAACACATACATCCACATACACTCATTGCCGTAAAAATTTGCGCACCTACAAGAAGTATTTTGGTTTAACTCTTTCAGTAAAACATACGTTTATAATTCTAAATTCTAGGCGTTACAACCAATACATTTTTTGTTCGGAAGTTCACAAGTGCCAGAATAATACTCTCTCATACGTCAGGACCAATAGCAACGTGTTTGTCTTAGATGTTATTGGCAGCAGCTGTTTATGAGTCTAAGGAATACAGTCTCAGAAACTAATTATGTCTCTCACAAGACGGAAATCTCTTATGGGATGTTGTTTTCTATAGTACACAGTGTAGATAATTAAAACCACTTCCTGTACAATGCCACACACACACAAAAACACACACGCATATACACACATATTTATATATATATATATAGAGAGATATATATATATTTAAACTACACGTCGAAAATAAAACCATGATATATATATAGACTAATATAAACAATACATTCATGTAGTAAAATGTTCGGAATATTCATCTAGCATTTTAGAATTGAAATTACTGAAGTTAGTAAAACAATGCTGGTAGTCCACAACTTCACGTACCTGCGTGCACAGCAAGTTGCGTATCACGAAGGAGAACGGAACTGGTGGGTCATGCGGCCACCACCTGTACATAGGCCACCATAATGCGTGCAGACACTACATCTCCAATACTGCTGTTTGTACGTTATTGGAAATTAAAATTCTATCACTTCTGGCAGCCTTTACTACTCAAATGGTAATCTCTAATTGTTCACGTAGTTTGACACACGCGTATTAACAAGCAACCATTAGCGGCACCCGTGTACCTCGATTTACGGTGTTGTATGTGCAGGCGCTCTCCGTAGGGGCGCGTAAGTTCCGTTCCCCTTAGTTATATGCAACTTGTTGTGCATATAGGTACGTGAAGTTGCGCACTTCTTTCGCTGCTTTGGTAACTTCAATTTAAATTTAAAATTACTAAATATATGCGTTTTACGAGTATTTTGCTACTCGGATTTATTGTTCATATTAGCCAATATATGCCGTGGCTTGAATTTTGGCATGTAGTTTAAAACGTCTTGTATACATACTTGAAATAAATATTTTAAAGTGATGGTACAGGCAAAAGAAAAATGCGACGATATATTTGAATACGTGCACTATACCGCCCACCTGCACTACAGAAGAACTGCACCTTTAGTGCTTTGTGGGAACGCCTCTTGCCTGTGTACATACATCGATATGATTACCGTATGTTATCCTGCGGCACATTTCCCCAAAGTTGTTTGCAAATTAGGCTCCAAATCACGCGCATTTCAACACGGAGGAAAGTGGCTTCTCATCTGGTCCCACGAAAGTTCGATGGACGACAAATGAGGTGATCAGGCCGGCAATGGAAATGTTTTAACGTGCCACAAACACCATTGAGAAACGAAAGCTGCGTGCGGGCGATACTTATCTTGCTAGAAACTGGCCCATACTGGCTTTTCACTGTAAACTTAGCACTTTTTGAAAGACCTGCTTAAGATCTACTTGTACGCATATTATTTATTCTTTAAAAAAATATGTTTAATTAATAGTTCCACGAGCCTGATCACGTTATTCACGTGTCGGTCACGTGAAACGATGAAAAAGTAAATATTTTACAAGTATGCTATTCTTTAAACTTGTATAAATATAAAAAAACTGAAAAAGAAAGAAATAACTTCGGTATTCACAAATGTTCACCTAAAAATTTTAATTCAACGTTAAAACATGGAACTACTTTCCCTCCGTCTTTACGAACTTCTCCGGGCACATGCCAATCAGTGTGCCCAATAAAAAGTGACATTTTTTTAAACGCTGATTTGAAAAGAGCTTAATTAACCGTGAGCAGCCAAAGCATTCAGCCAGGAAAGGCAGCACGTGGGGCCACAATATGTCTGAAACGTAATTACCACTTTACTTTCAATGGCCTTCCTGTTACTGACATTCAAGCCGAGCTATATTATTTTGTCACTTTTATCCACCATTATAGCAAAATTTCTGCTGGGCTCTGCTTTCCCACTCATCATCGTTCTGTTGGTTAGCGCAACTTTTGAAACGCTTACTCCACAGAATAAATTTCATTACTGGTTGTCTGTCAGGAAACGAAGTGCCGAGATGATAGATTACCAATAAAATATCATTTCATATGTAACTAGCAAACCCGGCGAACTCCGTTTCGCCACCAGATGGCTTCGTTTTATGCAACATTTTGTTTGGTGNAGAGAGAGAGATTTTAAATTACACGTGGAAAATAAAACCATGGCATCTATAGACAAATATAAACAATTAATTAATGTTGTAAAATGTTCAGAATATTCATCTATTATTTTAAAATTGAAGTTACTGAAGTAAGTAAAACAATGCTGGTAGTCCGCAACTTTACGTACCTGCATGCACAGCAAGTTGCGTGTCACGAAGGAGAACGGAACTGCTGCGCCATGCGGCGGACACCTGTACATAGGCCACCATAATACGTGCACACACTACATCGCCAATACTGCTGCTTGCATGTTATTGGAAATAAAATTCAATCACTTCTGGCAGCCTTTACTACTCAATTGTTAATCTCTCATTCTTCATGTAGTTTGACACACGCGTATTAACAAGCAACCATTAGCGGCACCCGTGTACTTCGATTTACGGTGTTGTATGTGCAGGCGCTCTCCGCAGGGGCGCGTAAGTTCCGTTCCCCTTAGTTATATGCAACTTGTTGTGCATATAGGTACGTGAAGTTGCGCACTTCTGGCGCTGCTTTAGTAACTTCAATTTAAATTTAAAATTACTAAATATATGAGTTTTACGAACATTTTACTACTCGGATTTATTGTTCATAGATGCCGTGGCTTGAATTTTGGCATGTAGTTTAAAACGTCTTGTATGCATACTTGAAATAAATATTTTAAAGTGATGGTTCAGGCAAAAGAAAGATGCGACGATATATTTGAATACGTGCACTATACCGCCCGCCTGCACTACAGAAGAACTGCACCTTTAGTGCTTCGTGGGAACGCCTCTTGCCTGTGTACATGCATCGATATGATTACCGTATGTTATCCTGCGGCACATATTCCCAAAGTTGTTTGCTAATTAGGCTCCAAATCACGCGCATTTCAACACGGAGGAAAGTGGCTTCTCATCTGGTCCCACGAAAGTTCGATGGACGACAAATGAGGTGATCAGGCCGGTAATGGAAATGTTTTAACGTGCCACAAACACCATTGAGAAACGAAAGCTGCGTGCGGGCGATACTTATCTTGCTAGAAACTGGCCCATACAGGCTTTTCACGGTAAACTTAGCACTTTTTGAAAGACCTGCTTAAGAACTACTTGTACGCATATTATTTATTCTTAAAAAAAATATGTTTAATTAACAGTTCCACGAGCCTGATCACGTTATTCACGTGTCAGTTACGTGAAACGATGAAAAAGTAAATATTTTACAAGTATGCTATTCTTTAAACTTGTATAAATATAAAAAAAACTGAAAAAGAAAGAAATAACTTCGGTATTCACAAATGTTTAACTAAAACTTTTAATTGAACGTTAAAACATGGAGCTACCTTCCCCCCGTCTTTACGAAACTCTCCGGGCACATGCCAGCCAGTGTGCCCGATAAAAAGTGACATTTTTTGAAACGCTGATTTGAAAAGAGCTTAATTAACCGTGAGCAGCCAAAGAATTCAGCCAGGAAAGGTAGCACGTGGGGTCGCAACATGTCTGAAACGTAATTACCACTTTACTTCCAATGGCCTACCTGTTACCGACATTCAAGACGAGCTATATTATTTTGTCACTTTTATCCGCCATTATAGCAAAATTTATGCTGGTCTCTACTTTCCCACTTATCATCGTTCTGTTGGTTAGTGCAACTTTCGAAAAGCTTACTCCACAGAATAAAGTTTATTACTGGCTGTCTGTCAGAAAATGGAAGTGCCGAGATGATAGTTTTCCAATCAAATATCCTTGCATGTGTAATAGGTAATATATTTTATTTTATTTATTTGCGTGGTTACAGAAAGGTTATAATTTATATTCACAATAATTGGTGTTTGTGTGCTTTAAAGTTATTTTTAGATCCTGATAAGCATTAACTAAAAATTGCAAATACGTCTGTGCGAATTTTCTTTTAGTAGCATAGAAAGTTACTTTTAAGTATAACACAAGCTACACTTGAGCAAAGTGTTCAAAGTGTGAAAAGTTGATTAATTCTGTTTACAGTCTTATTAGATTAAGGAAATAAATATTTTGTTTTTGATGAAACAAAGAAACACAGCACTATCTGTACAAGATACAGGAGTGACTCTATCACATCCACGAAGTAAGCATCTGTTACACTTCGAGTTCCAGTCTGGCCAATGATCAGCCGAGCCCTNGTGACTCTATCACATCCACGAAGTAAGCATCTGTTACACTTCGAGTTCCAGTCTGGCCAATGATCAGCCGAGCCCTGACGCAGATGACATCTCTTCCCAATACAATCTGACTGTGAAGTCCAAACGACTAAAATTACGAGCAATCCTTCCCTATTATTCAGCATCTTTCAAATTCCGCCAGTTGTTCTAACGGCTTTCTTAAGTGTTTTCTCGACATTCCTACATCCCACTTGTCATGCCTGGCAGATATTGTCCACGTCACGTCACATATAACGTGATTACTACCGGCATATGCCACTTCAAGAGCGACGGCAGCGCCCTCTGTACTATGTATGTGCGCATGCGCCATCGCACGAAACTTTAATCGTTTATGTAGCATCCATAGATGTGCCTAATTACCATGTTTCATGATTGCCAAATGGTGTTTACAGGGTGCACAAAACTTTTATGGCGATCAGTGTAAATTGTTTAATATACTAAATTAGTACACTCTGGAAGCATAACTGTAAAATCTGTCTTGCATTTGCCACGCCTACGAAATTTAACTGCAGATCTACGTTAAACCATATTAATTACAGGGAAGGGAAGATATTTGGGCGGCTCTTAACATAGAGGTATTGAGAGTTGATGAGGGTGAAGCGAGGTGAGTATGGAGCAGCGCCGGAATGAAAGGGTGGCGGAAACGGGAGATCCCCGAGGAAACACGCCGACCAGCGGTATCGTCCGGTACGATTCCCACATGCGAAAATCAGGGAGCGACCCTGGATATATTTGTTGTCGATTTAATTTTATTTCAGAATTTAATTTTATGATTACTGCATATAAACCCGCGAATTTGCGGGTATACNTTGTTGTCGATTTAATTTTATTTCAGAATTTAATTTTATGATTACTGCATATAAACCCGCGAATTTGCGGGTATACGCTAGGAAAAATTAGATCGAAGAAGAAGCCATGTTTGAGGCTGGTGTGGTAGGTGCGTATCGAACTTGGGTACTTTNGCTAGGAAAAATTAGATCGAAGAAGAAGCCATGTTTGAGGCTGGTGTGGTAGGTGCGTATCGAACTTGGGTACTTTGATACATTGTTTAAAGAAAGAAAAATGTACATTCACACAGATACGTTCGTTTATACGCAATTACTTATTATTTTAACAAAATGTTACTTTATTATTATAAGAAGTATTAAAATATATTGCTGTGAAAATAGATGAAGTAATACCTACACATCCCCCCCNGGAAAGGAGGGAGTGGAGATGTTTGGGCGACTCATAACATCAAGTTCTTGGGACCCGATGAGGGCGATGTAAGGTCAGTATGGGGATCCCAGAAAAAAAAAACGCAAGACCAACGGTATCATATGGCACGATTCCCGCGTGCGAAAATTCGGGAGCGGCCCCGCCGGGTGTCGAGCCCGGGTCGCATAGGTGGGAGGCGGGTAGTCTTACCACTACACCACCGCAGGAAGGGTTAGACGAAACGATATATTCGTAATATTACCATAGTTGAGGCCACATCACAGAGTAGACAAGTGCCCAGAGGCGAAACGGCGTGGCGTTTTCCTTTGCATGTGGGCGAATCCATTCTCTGATTGGTCACGCAAGACTCTGGAACGGGCCTTGTGCCTATTGGCTGTTGCGCGTTATGAAAAAAATCTTCTCTTGACTGGGTTGCCCACTGGCAAGTAGGTTACCAACCGCTGCTTGGCGCACGGCGTTCATACACGTCGTTGGCTAGCGTCGCCATTTTGCTGGCGTAATGCTGGAGTCCGCGGGAAAAAAAACTGGCTGTTTCACTTCTGTATTATTGAGGCTCTATAACTGCGTTGCAGTATATTCGAGATCTTCGTTTTTTGATGAAACTATTAAACGTGTCCTCAGTATGTTTACCTACGAAAATACGTCATAACCCGGACGAGGAAGGAATAATACCTTATAGTTAAAGCGCATGCTGTAAATATTATTTTGGAGCCCTCCAATATAGCTCAAAACGGCTTTTTCAGGCTGCCGTATCTTAAAACATACTAGCCGGACACGAGTCAAACTACGATAGGAGCCTGTATTGAACTTTAAGACTTTTCATCAAATAAAATTATAGGGTAACCGCTGAAAGTCCCATAGGTACACGCAGCACCACGAGAACACCGCACGCCAGTTCAGAGCCCTGCGCGTAGCGGCGATGGTGCTCTTGTAGTGCGTGCCCGTGTAAAGTTGGATTTACAATAAAAAAAATATATGCGTTAAGAACTATGCAGCAAGCGCAGATCGGCGTATGCCTTTGTGCAGAAGACATAAAAGTCAATCTAATATAATGTTTTAATTCTTAATTCCAGCCAATAGAGACCGGCGACAAGCCTGTCATCTTTACTTTTGTTTTATAACACAACCATATTTAAACAGATGATATTTAAAAGCCGACGTTTTCTATCAGAGAATCTTATTTTTGTAAACTAATATAATCTTAAACGTGTGCAGACACATGTCTTTTTAAATTTTTTTTTACTTAACATTACTGTAAATAACAGAATATACACATTCCTTTTAACGCTTAAGGAAATCCCAACAACGNTCTAATATAATGTTTTAATTCTTAATTCCAGCCAATAGAGACAGGCGACAAGCCTGTCATCTTTACTTTTGTTTTATAACACAACCATATTTAAACAGATGATATTTAAAAGCCGACGTTTTCTATCAGAGAATCTTATTTTTGTAAACTAATATAATCTTAAACGTGTGCAGACACATGTCTTTTTAAAATTTTTTTTACTTAACATTACTGTAAATAACAGAATATACACATTCCTTTTAACGCTTAAGGAAATCCCAACAACGCACATGACCTGCTAAGTTCCATTGGAAACTTATACATATTATAACACACTTTATTTTCTTCTGGACACGTATTAACGCAAAATCCAACGCTTAATTTTTCTATTGTAAACCCCAGCTCAACGCTGAGCTTCCGCGTTTCTCGGCTGAAAAAAGGAGAAAACACGACGACGCAACCCCCTCTACTCGAGCACGCATGAGTCCAAGAGTGACGTCTTCGTCGTCAACAAGTGGCGGGAGGAGTAACGTGCCGGCCGGCACTGGGATTGCGAGGCGAACACTTGGGCATCGGCCGCAAGAAATTTTCCCCGGAAGTGGCGGAGCGTTGCCATGGCGACGGGGGGACTGCGGCAGCGGAAATCCTCGACGCCGACGACCAGAAGTCGACGGGCGCGCAGATCGCAGCGCGTTTTTTTTTTCCTTCGTGTATCCTACGCTTCGTACGACTCGAAAACGACTGCGCGAAGCGCGGCGATCGCCAACCTCGCAGTGAACCATTTCTGCACTTGTTGCGAACAATTTTTTTTGGAAACAAGTTGCCGAAGATCTACGCCCGAAACGTTGCAAATTTACAAGTTATTTTGGAGAGCATATAAAAATGTCTAAGCAGCTTCATGTATTTTTTAATAATCATGAACTCTACGGCACATGCTTGTTAAAATTCGACATTAGTATTACACGTTCCACGCAATGTCTTAGGAAATTTACTCTTATTTATTTGTAATGATACGAAAATCTATTTGACAACTAGTTTCCAAAGAACTCCTTGTAAAAATACAAATAAAAATGTACACTTCTCGACGCAAGTTTTTCGGCGGGGCGAAAAATTATGCAGCGTCCTCTCAAAGATACCTGTAACTCTGGCTTGCTTGAAGATACTCGCTNTTTTCGGCGGGGCGAAAAATTATGCAGCGTCCTCTCAAAGATACCTGTAACTCTGGCTTGCTTGAAGATACTCGCTGCCAGCATCTTTGTGATAACGACAGCTTAAACTACAGTAATTCGTTATCAATCGTCTTTATGTGGAACTCTGCAAGACACCTATTTATGGTGGTATTTGTGATGTCGCTTAGGTCTGGCAACACTGCAGGATTTGTTCTTAAATCAACAATCTCCTTGTTGAATTATCAACTGGGCGAAACGAGCGGCGTTCTAACCACTGTCTCACAGCGTGTCCTTCAGGCCGCACCTTCGAGATCCTGCGACAATCCTGATATTTCTCATATCTCCTTGTTTCGGTCCACGGCTGTACCTTGGCTGGGTGATCGGGAACCGCGAGCGACGTCCACAGACTTAACTGTCTTAATCTTGCAACATAAAACGCTGTGTGCGTTCGTGCTTTATCTGGGATTCGAATCCAGGAACCCTCCTTTCGGCGCTCTGCTAAAACCCAACGGTTTTCGGCTCAGTTCTGAAACATGCGTTTATTTGGACTACAAGGAAAATAAATGTATTAAACTGTGAATTAGGTCGATTTCAGTAATGCAACACGTCTCTAGGCTGTAGATATAATTACAACTATTTTCATACATAAATGGGTTGGTTATACAACAATGAATATAAAAATTGATATCTAATGCAAAGGGACTATTGTTTTTTATGTGTGACACTTAAGGATACTGAGGATAAGGGCGTATTTTGCGTGTCCAAGTCCTAAAAGCGCGGGAACGCCAAGGGCGATCTAGACATGAGCACTACCGTCTCTNGGGCGTATTTTGCGTGTCCAAGTCCTAAAAGCGCGGGAACGCCAAGGGCGATCTAGACATGAGCACTACCGTCTCTCAGCGAAAGGCACTGAATTAGCGTCCAGTCTTTCTGCAGACAGATACTTTTGTGAGATTATCAACCGTGACCCTACNCAGCGAAAGGCACTGAATTAGCGTCCAGTCTTTCTGCAGACAGATACTTTTGTGAGATTATCAACCGTGACCCTACCATTGTATGGTGTAATATTGAAGATAAAGTTGTGTTGCACGTCCATATACAATTTTAAATATCGTGCATGGCTATTCGCAGTTTTTTTATACATCTTGACTCAAACGTTTGAAAAGTCACCCTATGCATGAGGTTACTTGGTTCTTTCCTAAATATGCCACGTATACTTCTGTTAACATAAAATTATCTTAAGAGTTTTTTGTTAAATTGGTCTTTCACTTATATTTTTATTTATAAATTATAATATTTAATCAACAGTGATATGAATTTTTTAAAAAATGATAATCTAGTAAGAAATAGTTCTCATGCAAAATGTTATTAAATTGAGTGCGTACAAATACGGTGCGTTGTCCCTTTGGCGTAATTTTCCAGACTTAGTTAGGTTTTGATTGTGTGAGGCGGAGGGATAATCTGAAAGTATAACTTGAGCAGGTCTTCAGAAAAGTTCCTAGTAACCGTGAATGCACTATTTAAGAATGTTCGTACCTAAATACGACTTCGCAAATAAGAGTTTTAGCCAGTTTTATAATTATAAAATACGCATTACAATTGTAAACAGAAAAAAAAAGCTAGAATTAGCAAGTGTATTGTATTTTAAATGCTATTCTTATAACCCATCTACATGCGTAATCCGAAGCTGTGCCCTAGGACAAGAATACGCTGATTGGTGCACGCAACCCTCTGGCGTCACAGCTCTTTCCGAAGCTCGCTTGTCACAAGAGAAGCTGTGTCCCATGACAAGATTTCACCAACATTCAACTTTTGTCTAGAGTTGTGTCCTAAGATTTATAAGTTCACGGTAACGTGAGCACATTTGAAATCGACTTTTGAAAATGTCACTGTCCCTACCTGCGTACACTTCAACGGACACGCTGACTGGCATGCGCCTAGTAAAGTTGGCAACAACAGAGGGAAAATAGTTCCATGTTTCAACGTTAAATTAAAAGTGTTAGATAAGCTGTTGTGAATATTAAAATTATTTATTTTACTTTCTGTTTTTTAAATTAATATAAGCGTAAAAATTAAAAAAATTCTATAATATTTATTTTTCTAATAATTACACAAATTGCCTTGCCTGATGCAGGAATAAAGTGATCAGGTCCTCGCCAATGTTAATTTTACATATGTTGGAAGAATACATAATGTGCATAGAAGAAGTTCCAAAGCAGGTCTTTCAAAAGTGCTCAGTTTACCGCGAACAACCTATATACTATTTCCCACCCAAATTTCTGATAAGTTTCGTGTAATTGAGTACAATAGGCATTTGTCTGCAGTCTACACACGGCATAATATTTTACAGAATGATGGGGCATTAAATTTTTTCTCCGAACTTTCACATATTTCAAAACACTTAAACCTTCAATTCCTACATAAAATTGTGGTTTCAGGTATTGCAAATAAATGTAATTGATGCGTGCTGTACTTAAGCTGGGAAAGAACTCGGTTCTTTATCACAACCATTATTCTTCACACTTTTTGGATCAAACTTTAAAAAAATCACCCCATATATGACGTGATTTTGTTGTTTTTAAAATACGACATATATCACAACCGTTTAGTACTTTTGTTATCATAAAAATATCTTACTTCTGAAATTATTACTATTGAAATTTTACTTACATTTTATTTATAAATTATAACGTTTAATTTATAAACAATACGAATAAAAACAGTGAGTAAATAGGTGTGTTGAATGCATATTAAGAAATAGTTCTTATGAAAAAATATTATTAAACTGAATGCACACGAATGCAGTGCGTTGTTCTTTTGGTTTAATTTCCTAGACCTAGTTAAAATTTGTTTGCACGAGGTGGAGGAATAGTAGAACTTTAACAGGGCTTCAGAAAAGTTGGAAGTAACCGTGAATGGACTATAATAAGCTGATGGCTTTGTGTTCGGGGATCACTGATATGAATCAGTCATAACGTAGATCAGTAGCAGAGTTTGTGAATCTGTTAATCCCAGGGAATATCATTGGGCACCGAGTGTCGCAGTGTACAGTACTGGCTAAATTATAACCTTGCTGTGCAACATGTATACAGCTGTCTATAGTGAGTATAAAAGGGATAACTCATTCGAAGCATTCGTTGTATGTCTACACTACCTAATCAGTACACGGAATTTTTTAGTTCCATTTCTATTGGAAATAAATGTTTTTTAAAATCATATTCCAGTGGGTATCTGATGGTATATATCGATTAGGCTATCACTTAAACGACATAGGTGAAATTTAATATTTGATATTCAAACTAAACATGGCTTTTTACACTGGTGGAAAATTGAAAATGAACACTCAGACGCAAAGGTCCCACATAATTTGAGGTTGTATTGAATAATTATACACTGTATATGATAATGATCACAGAGTCGTACACCTATGGACAGAGGCTACAGAGTGTCTTGAACAACAATGTCAGTATCTTGTGTAGCCTACTTTAGCGACGATGCAATCCTACAGTCGTGCATAGAGACGATCATAAAGGTGTCTGATGTCCTCTTGGAGAATAGTGTTCCAAGCTAATTCCACCTGTTGTTGCAATTGGTGGAGGTTTCTTGCCGGTATTGCAGACCGAACCAAACGCCATCCCATCATGTGCCACACATGTTCAATGGGGGACAGGTCGGGTGATCGTGCTGGCCAGGGGAGTTGACGAACACCTTCGAGAGCGCGTTGGATAACACAAGACGTGTGTGCACGAGCATTGTCCTGCCGGAAGAGGACATCTCCTTGGCGTTGTAGGAATGTAGGAACGGCAACAAAATGGGCTGGACAATATTCTGGATGTAGCGATCACTGTTCAGCGTTCCCTCACAAACATCAGAGGCGTACGGTCATTGTAGGCTATTGCCCCCCAGACCATGATGCCAGGAGTTTGTCCTGTATGTCGCTGCCGTATACGCTCTTGTTGCCGCTCTCCTGGTCCACGCCGCACACGCGAACGTCCGTCACTGGCGCCAAGGCAGAATCTCCTCTCATCACTAAATCAATTCCGCGCTATTCATCCTTCCAGTTGCGTTGGCGGGCTGCATGGTGATTAGGTGTGAGAGGAAGCCTGGCGAGTAACACCTTTGATCGTAGCCCAGCGTCCAGCAAACGGTTGGTAATGGTCTTGGCTGACACCGTGGGTACAATAGTGCCCCTAATCTGTGCGGTGGTGTCGCCATGCGATCAGTAATGGCTGCTCGTCTGATGCGGCGGTCCAGGCAAGAATCTGTTTGCCTCTGCCATCAGGAACCAGGTTGACGAGCATGTGCACCCTTGTTGGACCACCGGCACCACCAATGATGCACGGCAGACACTTCACGTCCTACGCTTTGTGCAATTCTTGGGAAGGTCCATCCAGCCTCCCTCAGGCCTACAATACGACCTTGTTCAAGGCCCGTTAATTGCACGAAGTGTGGTCGTCTATGTCGTCGTGGTATGTCTACAATGCTTACTACACACAGGCCGATGCTTGGAACAGACTACTCTTTCACCGAGTCAACTACAGTTGTATTGGGCTCAGCGGTGTTATGCCTAGTACGTGGGTCCTACTCTGTCCACACTAAATCAATAAATATGTAATAACTTTGATAAAATGCGCTATAAAATATACAGGTTGATCCTAAACCACAGGTACAAACGATGTGAGGTGATTACCTATGTAAAATGAGATAGAAAACTTTATACGACCTATCTCATTTCGCATAGGGAATCACTTAACTGCGTATCTACCTGTGATTCAGGATATACAGTGAAGAGCCAAAAAAACTGGTACACCTGCCTAATAGCGTGTAGGGTCCCCGCGAGCACGCAAAAGTGCCGCAAGACGACGCGGCATAAACTCGACTGTTGTCTGAAGGTATGCAGGAGGCATTTCACACCATGAATCCTGCAGAGCAGTCCACAAATCCATAGGAGTGCGAGGCGGTGGAGATCTCTTCTGAACAGCACGTTGCAAGGCATCCCAGATATGCTCAATAATGTTCATGTCTGGTGATTTAGGTGGCCAATGGAAGTGTCTAAAGTCAGAAGAGTGTTCCTAGAGCCACTCGGTAGCAACTCTCGGCGTGTGGGGTGTCGCATTGTCCTGCTGAAATTGTCCACGTCCCTCGGAATGCACAATCGACATGAATGGGTACAGGTGATCGGGCAGGATGCTTACGTATCTGTCACCTGTCAGAGTCGTATCTAGACGTATCAGGGGTCCCATTTCACGCCAACTGCACACGCCCCATACCATGACAGAGCCTCCACCAGCTTGAACAGTCCCCTGTTGACATGTAGGATCCATGGATTCATGAGGATGTCTCCACACGTCCATCCGCCAGATACAATTGGAAACGAGACTCGTCAGATCAGGCAACGTGTTTCCTGTCATCAACAATCCAATGGCGGTGTTGGCGGGCCCAAGCGAGGCGTAAAGCTTGTGTTGTGCAGTCAACAACGGTACACGAGTGGACCTTCGGCTCCGAAAGCCCATGTAAATGATAGTCCGTTGAATAGTTTGCACGCTGGCACTTCTTGATGCCCCAGCATTGAAATCTGCACCAATTTGAGAAAGGGTTGCAGGTCTGTCACGTTGAATGATTCTCGTCAGTTGTCGTTTGTCCCGTTCGTTCACGATCTTTTTCCGGCCGCAGTGATGTCGAAGATTTTATGTTTTACCGGATTCTCGATATTCACGGTACACTCGTTAAATGGTCTTACGCGAAAATCCTAATTTTATAGCTTCCTCGGAGATGCTATGTCCCATCTCTCGTGCGCCGACTATAACACCACGTTCAAACTCACTGAAATCTTGATAACCTGCCATTGTAGCAGCAGTAAGCGATCTAGCAACTTTTTACTAACTACCCTAATAACTAAGTTTTAAGTGTTGTCCGGGGGTAGGTCTGGACTGTGTTGCGTCTCAGGGCTAAGCCCCATACGCCTACATGAGAGGGAATTTAGGAAAGGAGGCGTGCATCGCGGCAAAGAGGGATAAAGCAGCCATGGCCAGGTTTGTGGCCATGACTGCATCCCTGAGTGTGTAATAGCTGAGCTATTTCTAATAAGGGAGAGGGGAAAAACCGGCATAGACACTGTAAAAACCTTCTCGGCAGGAAAGAAGTTCAAAACTCGTTCATGCATTTAAAAAATGCTAAATGAGGCAACAGGTGTGGATTCCATGCTCTTTAATGTGGAGTTGAAAATCTAAAAGATAAAGAGGCGGGGCTGTGGACGCAGGCGTCCTTGAGGGGACGCACAATAACATTGACAGCAACTGTTGAATGCAGGACCCCCCCTGCTTCTCGTTGTGGAAGTCGGCGAACTGGGCAGCTCAGTCATGGTACCTACTCAATCTTCACTCTTCCGCGCTGACATCAGGATCTCCACGCCATGGGTGAAGGTGGGGAGCGCGCAGTATGGGATCACCCCCTCCCTCTTCCTCCAAAATAATCCTTCGGGTCAGGGTGAGCTCTGGCTCGGCGGGACATCCAGGATCTACCAGGCTGGAGGCGAATGCAGCTGGCCCAGGAGTGGAGGCTGACATTAGGAAGCTTCCGAGGTCCGACGCATTCCATGGCCATTCCTCACGCACCAGCAGTCAGCAGCTCGCAGAATCCAGCAGTGAGGTTCACTACACTTCGCATTGTTTCAGCACATCGAGATCCCCCTCCCTGCCTTGTTCGTTGAGCTGCCTCCCGCCGATGCGCTTCGCCAACTCGTACTGAGCCGCCCAGGTCCCCGACGTCCATGACGACGGCGCTGTCGCACCTGCCAGTTGGTTCGCGGGCTGGTATTCGAGTATTCCCAGTTACCCCAGGGCCTGGGGATCCCGGGGACGCGACGAGTTGCGGAATAGTCGCCGCACCCGAGCTGCCATAGTCCCACCGCACTCACAGAAGTCCTCGGCCTTCGCTGGTCACATGGGGCGGGTAGATCCCGGTGTCGGAGTAGCCAAGAGCATGATGTTCATCCCTCAGCAGCCCGGACTCGTCTAGCAACTTTGCCAAAAGCTTGTTGTCTTATACAGGCGCTGCCGACCGCATCGCGTTACTTTGATTGGTTCCATACCTCTGTTATTGCATACGCACGCCTATACCAGTTTTTTTTTTTTTGGCTCTCCAGTGTGCTATATATATACATTTTTTAATTCTTATGACTTTTACAGTTGCAGGAATTATTTTTTGACGATTTGTGCCTTCTACATTATTTTGACGAAATTTCCTGTTATTAATTCATTTCTTTTTAAACAACAAAACGCTACTCTCTAGCAGCCGTGTTCCCTGCAAAGTTACATGTGGTATGAAGTACTGGTGAAAGTAGTAGACTAGTAACTTATTTCAACTAACTCTGATATACAATGTAGTTTAATTTATTAACACAATTTCATAAGAAATATAAGAATATTTGACAACTGAATAAATTTTATCAGAATTATGAACAGGAAAACTATATTTGAAAATATGTAAATTACAATAAAAGTTTCTTAATGTTGACCAATATTTGTACTTTTCACATTAAGTTGCAGTATTAGTTGGTTAATTTAAAAGGTTGTGAGTATTCATTAATAGTAATTGAAAAAAACATTTATACAAGAAAATTAGCTTTCGTTTATCTTCTTATTACGTCGTCATCGTGGTGGTTTAGCAGTCAATTCCCGCAGATTCTTCAGTTGTAGCTGTGATTGTTACACTAGTTGCTTCCGCACTAGTAGCAGTCGTTGTTGTTGCTGGATCTATAGTTGTAGTCGCCTCTGTTGTGGTAGTAGTTGCCTCTGTAGTTGTTGTAGTTGGTTCTGTAGTTGTTGTAGTTGCCTCTGTAGTTGTAGTCGCCTCTGTAGTTGTTGTAGTTGCCTCTGTAGTTGTAGTCGCCTCTGTAGTTGTTGTAGTTGCCTCTGTAGTTGTAGTCGCCTCTGTAGTTGTTGTAGTTGCCTCTGTAGTTGTAGTCGCCTCTGTAGTTGTTGTAGTTGCCTCTGTAGTTGTAGTCGCCTCTGTAGTTGTTGTAGTTGCCTCTGTAGTTGTAGTCGCCTCTGTAGTTGTTGTAGTTGCCTCTGTAGTTGTAGTCGCCTCTGTAGTTGTTGTAGTTGCCTCTGTAGTTGTAGTCGCCTCTGTAGTTGTTGTAGTTGCCTCTGTAGTTGTAGTCGCCTCTGTAGTTGTTGTAGTTGCCTCTGTAGTTGTAGTCGCCTCTGTAGTTGTTGTAGTTGCCTCTGTAGTTGTAGTCGCCTCTGTAGTTGTTGTAGTTGCCTCTGTAGTTGTAGTCGCCTCTGTAGTTGTTGTAGTTGCCTCTGTAGTTGTAGTCGCCTCTGTAGTTGTTGTAGTTGCCTCTGTAGTTGTAGTCGCCTCTGTAGTTGTTGTAGTTGCCTCTGTAGTTGTAGTCGCCTCTGTAGTTGTTGTAGTTGCCTCTGTAGTTGTAGTCGCCTCTGTAGTTGTTGTAGTTGCCTCTGTAGTTGTAGTCGCCTCTGTAGTTGTTGTAGTTGCCTCTGTAGTTGTAGTCGCCTCTGTAGTTGTTGTAGTTGCCTCTGTAGTTGTAGTCGCCTCTGTAGTTGTTGTAGTTGCCTCTGTAGTTGTTGTAGTCGCCTCTGTGGTGGTGGGTGCTGCGGTGGTAGTAGTGGTGGTGGTGGTGGTAGTAGTAGTTGTTGTTGTTTTAGAGTTGCTGCTGCCCCCCGTAAGTGCCTTTCAACAGAATTTTTTTTTTACATTAGTGCATACTGTATCTTTCCACCCTGTTCACTCCACTAATTTTTCTGAATTAAACTGCTCTGCATATCACTGAAATGTTGACTGCCATCGTGCATCTGTACAGCTATCGTAATATCAATCAACAATAATAAATCACAATATTAATTAATTAAATGCTAGGGATAAGAAAGTGGCACGTAAAAATTGAGAGAAAATACGAGCAAGTGTAGTGCGAAAATCAAAGTTACAAAGGAACTGGAAAATTGTTTTGATTGCTGAGCGTAGGGGATGAAACCATGTTTTTGGGTTAAACATATACATTTTCCGTTTAATTATTTACCTCGGCTCGGTCCAGACTGAAAAGGTTCACAGACAGCACGTGACCCGCGGGCCACCTGTTGATAACCACTGATCTAACTGGTATAGTCTATTCGCGGTTTCTTCGCAATTTATGAATCAAACCTTTTAAAAACCACCCCATGTATGACGGGTTTGGTTGTTTCTTAAATATTCCATATATCACAAGTGTTTTATACTTCTGTTAATACAAAAGTACCTTATTTTCGGTTAAATTGAACTTTTACTTATATAATATCCATGATTTATAATATTTAATTTATTATCAATATGAATAAAAACAGAGTGAAAATACGTGTGTTGGTAATGCCTAGCAGAAAATAGTTCTTACGCAAAATATTATTAAAGCGAGTGCGCACGAATGCTGTGCGCTGTCCTTTTGGTGTAATTCTCCAGACTTGGTTAAGCTTTGTTTCCATGAGGCGGAGGAATATCCTGGAAGTATAACTTTCGCAAGGCTTCGTGAGAAGTTGGAAGTAACCGTGAATGGATTATACTCACGTTTGCAACCCCGTTGATCACACTGCTCACTGTGTTGCTGGCGGCACTCACGGCTTGCTGGACAGCGCTGACGGCGCTTGAAAACAGGAACCGCCTCTCTCTGGGAGCCGCTGCCGAAGCTCCGCCAATCGACTGGGGAGAAAAAAAACGCTTTCATAAACACTTCTGTCTGTGACTGCGTGTATTTAAGGCTCCCACCTAGTGTGTTTGGATGAGTGATTTGGGCGGCTCTTAACAGCGAGGTCTTGACAGACGATGAGGGTGATTGAGGTGAGTATGGAGCAGCGCCGGAATGAAAGGGCGGGGGAAACGGGAGATCCTCGAGAAAACCCGCCGACCAGCGGCATGGTCCGGCACGATTCCTGCATGCGAAAATACTGGAGTGACCCGGCCGGGGATTGAACCCGGTTCGCCTTGGTGGGAGGCGAGCAGGCTAACCTCTCAGCGACCACGGCCCCTGGTGCGTTTGAAATACACGTCTTTTCCACGAAACTATTGAACGTGCGTCCTATGTACCCATCTACGAAAAGAGCGCACACTTCAGACTATGGCCTTTGAGTGCTTTCAAGACGTTATGCACATTGGAAACACCATTTCGTACATTGTTATAAACGACTTTTTCAAAGCGCTGTATCTAAAAATATATGCGTCAGGTACGTACAAAACTACTTGTGAAACTTCCTACAGACTTTCCATCAATAAAATAATAGGGTCACCGATGAAAGTCTCATAGGTACACACAGCACAAGAACACTACACGCCAGTTCAGAGCCTTGTTCATAGAGGCGATAGCGCAGTTGATGCGCACGGCAGTGTCGCCCTTATCGCTCCCGCGCTTCTCAGCCTCAAACGCGGAAAAAAAACTCCAGGTAGGTGGGAACCTTAAGGCTTCCGCTTGCCTGGAGCTATTTTGGGAGTTCGAGGCCTCGAAACGCGTGAGCTGTAAGGCCGACTCTTGCTCACTCGCCTCTTTCCTCATCGCCTCTACGCGCAAAGCGCTCAATCGACGTGCAGTCTTTGGGTGGACTCAAAATAGTCCGTCGCATCTGTCAGCCGTCCGTCCACCTGGCTGTCATCCATCTTTTTTTTTCTCCGTCCGTCAGTTGAAAGCGATTCACAACAATCCATCGTCCGTCAATCCTTTCGTACGGCAAAATTTCAGTGTGACAACTTAACATCGTGATCTTTCTTTAGTTGGAGATATATTTTGGTTGGAAATACAGTTACACGACAAACATATTTTGGGATAATAGTTTTTTCACTTAATAATAACTAATAATGATTTTTTTATTTAAAATTCCCTAACTTACAACTCAAGATAAATAAACACAGATCCAACGTCTTGCATTTTATTTCAAAGTGCGTATTCACCTCTAAGGAATGTCGTCAGAAGGCGGTTACTCATCCGTCCGTCCATCGAAAGTTAAGTTAGTTAAATATTTGACAGATGGAAGGATAGAAAAAAAAAGCTGCCCTGCGATTGGTTGAAGGTCACATGACCGCCGGACGGACGATTGGCGGATGCGACGGACTATGAGTCCACCATTTCCGTCGGCGGCTCGCCTGAACGTAATTTTAAGCGGCGACCTCATATTTTAGAACACGCGTGAACCCGCCTTTAAAACTACATACTTGCTGAACGCACCGTAGGTAGACGCCTGCTGCATTCAGGACAATTTGCAAACACCCGCGGCGAAATAATGCCAATACGACGCTAGCCCCGAGGACGCGTCAACACGGGCCTAAGGGAACAAAACAAGCTCTCAGCAGTTTCGCCAAGATGCGTAAGGTAAACCAGGACGAGTCCATAATGCAGAATCGTTAATAAAAGCATATCGCACCCGGCAAAGATGTCTGTCTGCAGCCAGCCGCCGAGACGAGGAGATGCCCTGCACGCAGCGCCATCGTGCACGACCGCCGTTTCCGTAATAACGACCAGCCTTCGGCGACAACTCAACAGGAGGTGCGTGTGCAGATATGGACATTAGTACTTAATAAATCTGTGCCACTATTTTAACGTAATATCCCTCCACGCGTTATAGTAAATGTAATTGTATAACATTGATACAATCCAGATATAACTCTAAATATAACCGTCTTGTATTTCGTATCTTGCGCGTTGTGATCAACTAACTCTCATTCTAAAAAAAATTGTATGGTGTGTAAATATAAATATAACACACCATAACAACATGCTGAAAATATAAAATTATAATGCGTGTCTATAGACAACCCTGAAGTTTCTGTGCAGAAAATTTAACAGCCCAAACTGATACTGAAAACGCCTGTTTTAGACATTTTCAATCCCCCCCCCCCNTGAAAACCTCAGACTTGAATTTGAGCTTTTCGTGTTTTTACATTACTACAAAATATCCAACCGTTTTTTAATCACGTGATTTTTACCGAACCACTGCATGCACTTGATGCGGCAGCCAGGCGGAACCCTTCAGGCCATTGGTGTATTTTATATTTCTATATTTAAAATTAATTAAACATAACGCATTGCGTTTAGTAATACATTTCAAATTGCGTGATGTGAATTTCATAAATTTTAAAACTTTTAGCTATCAATTGTCCTAAACAGAATAACCAATATTTGTCCACTACAAATTTGAAAGTGTAGAAATTAAAAAATTACTTGTTCTATATAGTTAAATGGATTAAGTGAAAGTAATGACTTAAGATGTATATAACTTAATTTTGAAATGTATTTTTCGAATTGATTACAAAATTAATTTAGTAGAACTATGTCTTTAAAAAATCTGCTTATTTTTCGCTTTTAGGGACACCCGAATTTCGCGAAAAGATTTCACGACCAGTTGTATCTCATAACACTTTAACTCAGATCGTCTTTCCTGATTGGAGGAGCTAGGTGTTACGCGTCTTAGGCGTTTGCCCGCGAATCACAGACGTACAGTATCGAGGTAACCTAATTCTGATTGGCCAGTCAAGTAAGAAAATATATTCTCACAAAGAGACACAGTTAATAATATCAAAGGAAAACTGTCGGTGTGCCTGTAGTGTATCGAAATCTAGGACGTGCGGAAATATTTTTTCGCTAAATTCGGGTGTCCCTACTTGTAGTTATAATTACTGCAAAGCAAAACCCTTCATAAATATAGGCGAGCCTATTAAACGACGTTTTTTTTTACTTTACTTGGCTTTTTATTTGGTTACGATGTGACACAAAATACGTGTTCTGTTATGGACATTACGACAGTGAGTGTGTAAACTTCTCAAGGCTCCGCGATTGTCTTATAAATATACCTGGTACTGGGCTTTTTACCTCCCTACCCACTGTTTGGGCTCCAAGAGACATTTGAATATAAAATGATTCCGAGCTCTGATCAATATCACCACGCACTCAGCGGCGTGTGGTGAACGGTCGCAAGGTAAGCTGGTTTTGCTCTGTGTTATACTTAATCGTTTGCTAGTTTACTCAGCGGCCACTTAAACATATAAGTGCAGTTGAAGTCACAGCACGTGCGTAATGAATACCTTGTCGCTCTCTCGTAAGTGGCCGAAATACATTCAATTTCTCCCGGATCTCAAGGTTTTTTTTTTATTTCTTGTGTTAAAGGTCACCGTGGTAAAAGGTCAAAGTCATCAGGATCCAAGATGATGGACAAGATGGCCGCCGGGGACCAGAATGACTGAGCATGAACCGCCCAACGTTGTTAGTCCCCGTCCCCTTGCGCCAAAGTCGCCATTTCCCCTCTACTTTGGCCAAACTTCAAATTAAGTACCTTACCAATTACCAACTGTTGTGTTCCCAGTAATGACACAACAAATAACCAGCTAAAAATTTTTCGAAAAGGAAGGATCTCATATCTTGAAAAACCTTCGTAGTTTGTAAAACACAAGAAATGAGCATTGTTGACAATCAGAACGTTTGTCCCATGAATTGACATACAACACTGACTGCACAACGTTGGCCCAACTGAAAAATGCATTCCAATTTCCAACAGTATGTTTAATAACTTTTAACCGACCTTCAACCAATAATTTTAATGTTGAATAAAAATGTTCTAGTGGCATGTTCTGAGGAGCGCTAGGTAATCTCATAACATTTACGTGGTCACAAATTTTTGTTGGCAAATAAGTTAAACCAACGTTGTGTTAATGTGTGTGTTCTAGTCCAACATAGAGACAACCTTTCCAAACAAATGCCAAACGTTGGGCAACGTAAGTTGCTACTAGGACCATACCATGCATTTTTTTTGGCAATTAATTTTAAAGATTATGTTTGAATTCCAGTCAGATAATTTTTTAAATAAAATATTTTGATATAATATATGTAGTTGCAATACCTACGTCACATTTGTTTTACGTTAGGTACACTGCCGAATTAAAAAAAAATCGAATAGGTATTTTTTAAGATTTTTTATTTTGCTTACAATGCGCATATTATATAATATTTCCAATAGGTTAACCAAATTTTACAAATTTATGTTTTTTTTTTTAATTTGGTGTTTAAGGTTACCGGGAGGTCATGGTCAGTAAATACAAAATTGCCGCTACAGTACTCAACATGGCCGAAGTCCAATTAGAATGAGAGAACATGAAAACCTAACAGACTCACTCCTAAATTCTTGCCCTCGTATTGTGCCGTTTTAAAATACGTCACGGCTATTTTATTGTTGCATCACTTCTAGTGAACTATTTTTAAACAGTTTTGAAATCACCTAACTTCCAGCATTTAATTAAGTAAAAACGATTGACAGAAATATTTAATGGTCTTATTAAGTTTGGCATTTAATTAATGTGATAATTAATGCTGTCATTATCCATTTGAGTATCTGCGACTTATTTCTTTATTTATTAATGTATATTTGTCCGGTGTTATGATATAACTTCATGATAAATATTGTATTTATTTATTTATCGAAGCGTATGCAATGTGTTATTTACGTATTTCAGTTTATTTAATCATTGTTTATCAATATTTAATCATTCACGTATTTTTCTCGTAACTTTGATTTCGATTCATTTTGATCTGTACGTTGAAAGTTACGTTTTTAAACCAGTGTCGCCTGCAGACCCGTGTTTCACGAGAGATTGTTTCTCTACCAACTGGATATGATATTCTGTGTTGCTAATTCATGCAGTCGCCATCTGAAGTTACCCCTTCCACTCTCTTCCCTGCAGCTGCAGTTCTTACAAATTTCCCCCGGCGTAGCCCTGCCGCTTGACGCGTTTTTTCACATAAAAAAAATGCTCCTTTGTTCAGGTGTTATGTTCCCCCCACCTCTGTGCACTTCAGCACATTTCGTCTCTTCTGGACAGCCTGCGACATCTATCGGCTACATTTTAATGTTTTCGTTGCTCTTTTGTTTGACGTTACTAAGTGCTTTGTTTCTGGCACTTCTGATTCGGCAGGGGAGCAAGATGGCACGTGGCCGCTGTGTTCCCGCCTGTGTGTTCTTTGGAACTTAGTTCCTATGTGAACTGGTAGTCTTACCAAAGTTTAGTCCTTTCGTGCTAATAATACCGTAGTTAGGTTGTGCATTTGAATTTATTTCGGAATTTTTGTAATGCTGACTACATGATTTTCTCCGTTTGTCTTTTTCCCTCGGTGAGTAAAGTTTTAAAAAAACTATTTTCTCTCCCTTTTTTTTAAATTTCTTAATAACTTAACTGGTTATTTTTGCACTCTCTGTTTTAGAGAGGGCTCGAGTAAGTCAAGTAATGTTGGTTACTGAAAATTCTCCCAAGTTTTGTGTTTGCGGCGAAGTCCTGCCTTAACCTCACAACTACTAATCACGACTGAATACCATAGCCGTTTGGCCTTTTGTCTGCTCTCAGAGATAGCCCTTGTCTCCGAAGGCAGTTCTGTTTTCTTGCAAATGTTCGCTGTGTTCGCTGGACTCAAACTAATTGGATAAAATATTTTTTTTTTATAAACTACATTCACGCACGTGACTAAACGTTTTTCGACGGTTTTCGTAATGTCTATTACATTTGATGTTAATAATATTTTTAAATTTAATATGAATTAGCAGCTTTAAATGTCAGGGATGCATCCCAGGGGCTATAAGCTTTGTTTTACTTGATAATAATATGAAGTAATGTAAAGTAATGTTTCTGCACTTTATTTGTTGTATATCTAGTTTTTTGGACATCTAAAATAATATCTTTCTAATATAAAGTAATATAATTTGCGTTTGAAGAGCAGTTAATAACGTTACATTTCTGAGAAATTTCACCATGATTTTTGTTTAAAATAAAGACTTTGCAAGTACTTATGTTATTGATGCATTTCAGTTTTACTGGATTTGTCTATTTGTTTATATTATTCTTTTCGTCCATCATTTGTTAAAGAATTATTATTCAGTTCACATATTTTTTATAACTTGGTAAAAAAAAAATCTAAACAAAATTTTTAGTAATCCACAACCACAAGTCTGGCTTTATTATTTGATGTTGCTCAATTTTCCTCTGGGCCTATTTTGGTTACACTAGAATGTTTTGTGCATACATTTTCTTTCTCTTTATTTTGTGCACTTGTACGACGACTCTCAGCATTATTATTTATTAGCGCTTCCTGTTTATATTTCTAAGTTGTGGCTGGTTGCAGGGTCTTTGGCTTTTGTTATGTTGTTCATTTTTTGAGTCACTGGTTCGTTTGTGTTATTTGTGACTTTTCTGTGATTTCTGTGTGCCAAGGGCTCGTGCATTTTGTTGATATGATAATTAATGTTTATTATTGTCTTTTCGTCGTACATGGGCACAGTATCCTGCACCGATGCATCGTTTTCATACTGCTGTTATATTTTGGATACTTTTTATTTGCGTAATATTAAGCTTAACCANCCTGCACCGATGCATCGTTTTCATACTGCTGTTATATTTTGGATACTTTTTATTTGCGTAATATTAAGCTTAACCAATGTATGTAATGACTTAAAATATAAAGAAATACAACTTGCTGGATAACTTTATTTAATAACAAATTAATATTTTTATGCTGGAAACTTTATGCTTAAATCTGCTTCGTATGAAATATATTTTTACAATTACTACTATAACCCTGAAGAGATCTGCTACGCGGATTTTTTTCTCTTAGATTAAAGTAAAAATGTTTACGAAAGAACGTCATAATTCATATAATCATTTGAAGGACTATTACTGTGCGGAAAAGTAAATGAGCACTATTTTTAATAAGATAATTATTCCTTTACAAAAATAAAACTTTATGTAGTATGTGACAATTTTTAGAACCATATCGTTTTGGCAAATGATTTTTGTTCAAGCATTATTTATTTTTAAAAAATTAAGGAGAGCCACTCTAACGGAACTAAATTTACCTCTCATTCGGAAAGTCGTGGTTTAGATACCACTGTTTACAAAAATACACAACGGATGTTTGGGGGAAATTTTGATATTTCTCATGTAAGTGTCATAATATCCATCCGAAGAGAAAGTTAATGAGTTCGTTTGACTTTTGCTACTCTCTTGTCCCTCTAGGTAAGATAGTGGGAGGCGTAAAATCAAATTTGTTCGAATCATATTCCACTTCATTCATAAACATTACTAGTATAACAGTGCGGAGACTAATGAACAAATCGTTAACATCACAACTTTGCGTGGTATTTAGTCACCATTTTAGTTGCAAGCAAACCTCACTTTGTCGAGAGGCTAGGTTAGTGTAATGTCTGCAGAAAATGAGTTAGTATTTTTATTATTATTATTCTTTAGTGCTTATTCGCATCCCATATTATTATTGGTTTTGCTTAATAATGTTAATCGCGTGACACTTTTCTTTAGTTACAACTTAGATTTAAAATTAATTTGTTTTAAAGACATAGGTTATGTGAAATTATTCTATATGTTTGAACTAAAGGGATTTTTTTTTTCACGCGTATTAAAGAGTTGGTAGAATAACAGTTTAAGCTGCCACGGCAACGAGTTTGTTCGTAGNGATTTTTTTTTTCACGCGTATTAAAGAGTTGGTAGAATAACAGTTTAAGCTGCCACGGCAACGAGTTTGTTCGTAGCGGGAATTCCTGCTGCTAGTGTTAAATTTATGCCTACAATATTTTGCCTTCAATGTTACGTAATTCAGAATAGTGTCGCCCACCTATATATAAATATAAATATATATATATATATATAATTCATCTTCGAGCAGTGATTAAATTGAGTTAAGTTTAAAGCTAGTTTGTTTCTACAATTTTCTCTCTAGTAAAAAGACGATATCTTCGTCTGCTGGCGAGTTTCATTTCAGTAGAGTTTGTATAGTAGTATTTCGTTTCAAGTATATTTTCGTTGATGATTATTGTGAAACGTCATATGTACNTTCAGTAGAGTTTGTATAGTAGTATTTCGTTTCAAGTATATTTTCGTTGATGATTATTGTGAAACGTCATATGTACCGTGGTCATAAGGTGAATTCATGCATTGCAAGGGCAGTTAAATTTTTCAGTGTATATTCCCATAGTGTGTATTTATACTCGTTCATTCATATCAAGTCGTACACTACTGAGCCTGGCAAGCTCCCAGTTACTAATATTACTGTATCAGAGCATTACCACGCTGCTTAACACTTTTCATAGAATAATCACAAGTGTGGCAGTTTTCGGCACACATTTCTATACTAGTCTGGTAAAATCAAAGGCCTATGATACTTGTTCCNAATCACAAGTGTGGCAGTTTTCGGCACACATTTCTATACTAGTCTGGTAAAATCAAAGGCCTATGATACTTGTTCCTTTTACACAAACAAAATGCAGACAAGAATCTTAACACAAAACGTAAGAAACTATACCAATATTCGCCTCAAATCGGGACACAAAATAACTTGGATAAAAAACCGCACGTAGTGCAGTCAAAAACATCGAAAGTCAAGTTTTTCCCTTACGCGCAAATCTGTGATAAACTTACGTGTATTTTCAACGTCAGTATGCTGACAAAACTCCTAAGTTTATTATGTATCACGTTGCTATTATTTTAAAGTAATGAAACCTCGTAAAGTTTTTCCATCAATTTATTTTTCTGTCATGTACCGTTTCTTCAAAAGGAGTTCCGGGTTTTAGAAATAAGCAAACAATTTACTACGACTTAACTAACCATCGTCCTGGTGGTAAACTATTATGTCCCAAACTAAATGAAGGACACAAAGGAATAAGGAAAGGCAAATGTTAAATTGTTTACCTTTAAAATAAACCTCCCTGAAAACACGGACAGCGAACAGAAAGCACAACGAATTATGCGCACATTTCGCACATTGGACCAAGATAATTATTTTAACTAAAAACTGATTTTAATACCAATTTATCACAAAAATTAGCATTTTTTTAAGGAAACGGACGTGGAAATTTAGTTGTAACCAACAAATGAGTATGAAATTTTTACCAAAGTTTTTCAACCACGCTGTTGCAGAATAAATACTTAATAAAAAATAACGAAATTCATGGAAACATAGCTCTTCTCCAGTATTCAATATACAAGCTGAGTATAAAAGAATATCCCAACTTTGAAGGTCTCTAATATCTTTTGGTTTGTTGGATGTTGGAACTAACTGGTTAGTTTACTTGGCACCAACCGTGAAGTTTGTTTACCACACACTCCTAAATGTTCAATGTGACCACCACGAGCAGCCCGAACGACATTTACGAGATAACCAAACTCGTTCTACGCTCTTGTTAGCATGCCCGGTGTTACGGTTTGGATGGCGTTCGTAACTCTCAGTTTGAGGTGGTGAAGGGGTAGCGAGCTCGCATTCAACATATCAATGTGAAGGGAACGGTCTGATGTTTCGTTTATATGTCGAGAGATGACACTGGGAGCGTCTGTCGTCGCACTATGAGCGTCTGTTGTGTGTAAGTTCGCATCACGATGGCGACAGAACAATAGAAAGCGTTCTGTGTTATTCANGCACTATGAGCGTCTGTTGTGTGTAAGTTCGCATCACGATGGCGACAGAACAATAGAAAGCGTTCTGTGTTATTCAGTTAGCTAAATGTGAATCGGTTACGACTATTCAACGTGAATTCCATCGCAAATACGGACATCGATAGGTGGAATATCGTACGTTGGTTTCGTCAGTTCCGTGACACAGGGTGCCTTCGCAAAGGCAAAAGTTCCGGGCGGCCACGTGTGTCCGAAAATAATGTGCAACGGATTCAACAAGCGTTCGTTCGCAGTCCAAGAAAATCAATTCGACAAGCTAGACNGTGTCCGAAAATAATGTGCAACGGATTCAACAAGCGTTCGTTCGCAGTCCAAGAAAATCAATTCGACAAGCTAGACGGTAACTGCAAATCCCTCAATCGACGGTATAGACAGTGTTGCGAAAGCGATTGCTGTACAAACCATACAGCTTACAGCTTGTACAAACTCTTACCGAAAGGGATAAAGAACTGAGATGCTATTTCTGCGCTTTCGTTCTTGCCCAGAACGAGATAGACGATGCCTTCATGTCTAAGCTGGTTTTCAGCGATGAAGCGACGTTCCAAATGATAAAATGAATCGGCACAACGTGCGGATATGGGGTCAGGAGCCTCCACATGAAACCACCGAACATGAGCGCGCTTCCCCCAAAGTGAACGTGTTTTGCGCTGTATCCAAAAACACTGTTTTCGGCCCTTTCTTTTTTCACGACCCCATTGTTATTGAAATCCCTTATTTGGACATGCTTATAGAGTGGTTGTTTCCTCAGTTAGAAGAGGCGGCGGGAGACTTATTTTCCAGCAGGGTGGTGCGCCACCCCATTGGCACCTAGCTGTTCGCTGATACCTTAACGTGACGTTGCCGCAGCACTGGATTGGTCGAGGAGCAGCTGGTGCCCAGCTGACCCCCAAGAAGCCCGGATCTTACCCCATGCGTTTTTTTCTATGGGAATAAATAAAGGATAAAGTGTTTCGTCCACCATTGCCGGCTAAAATTGACGACCTCAAAACGAGAATTCAGGACGCCATTCAAACCTTAACACCGGATATGCTCACAAGAGTATTAAAAAAGTTTGATTATCGCGTAGATGTCGTTCGGGACGCTCGTGGTGGTCACATTGAACATTTAGGAGTGTGTGGTAAACAAACTTCACGGTTCCACGGTTCATTTGATTGGCCAATCAAGGTTGTAGGTTGTATGGTTTTGAAATTGCAGACCTTCAAATTTGGGGTATTCGTTTATACTCATCCTGTATGATTATTTGTTTATGCGATAAGAAGAGCCACATCACAGTTCCACTAAAGTTGACATTATCGCACCCTTTTCTTCCCTTGGGAACACCGCTATAAACAACGAAATTAATCATTTTCCAACAATACTTGCAATAATACTTACATGCAAGTGTTACGCAGAACGCGGTGGTGTTTGTAACCAGGTTAACTTCGTACACAGTATTTTCAATCCAAGTACGTCTTCGTATTCAAGATAAAACACATATCGCATTTACTCATACACAGTTTGAAGCTGTATTATGGGAATATCAAACAATTCTAGCGACCTACCTGCAATATGCACACTACTGTAAAGAAAATGTAGATCCCGTGCGAAGCCATGNGTGTTTGTAACCAGGTTAACTTCGTACACAGTATTTTCAATCCAAGTACGTCTTCGTATTCAAGATAAAACACATACACAGTTTGAAGCTGTATTATGGGAACATCAAACAATTCTAGCGACCTACCTGCAATATGCACACTACTGTAAAGAAAATGTAGATCCCGTGCGAAGCCATGNCATCAAACAATTCTAGCGACCTACCTGCAATATGCACACTACTGTAAAGAAAATGTAGATCCCGTGCGAAGCCATGGTACCATTGGTTTCTTTCTCGTCGGGTCGAAAAACGAACATTCAAGCGTCAAACAGTTATATAGAAAGCGCTCAAGGTCCCGCGTCATGTGAGTATACACAGCTGCGCGGAGATATTTCGCTTGTTATTTTACGCGCGCCTAATCAAGTTCAAAGCTACACCAGTCACAGAGCTCGTGTGCGGGATGAAAAATTTTCCATAGTCCAGCAACAACAGTTAAAAGGGCGTTGGGAATANAAATTGAATAGTATTATAGTTTTCGGAGCAAAATTTTAAGTGATCGCAACACAGGAAATACGGATTTTAAAAATACGGACGATTTTGCGCAGGATGTACAGACGGTCACCATTTTGTGATTTATAGCATTACTGGCCTTGCTATTGCAATAACAAGTTGCATTTTTTCTTAAAAACCATGTATTTTCTTTACGTATGGCATCAGTAATAATTTTTAGGCGAAATTATTGCAGGGGATGAACTGATAGAAAACTCATTCTGAAAACATACATAGTGAAAATACACCCTAAATAATATTCGTTGGTGCTATGAAAAAATCCAAAGAGCGAGAAAGTGGCCAAATACATCAAAATATATATAAATTAGCGTAAAACTCGTTATTTGTCAAAATAATATTACGTATCTGGATATAACACCAAAGCACGAACATTTTCGTAGGAAATCATAGTTCGCGTAAAAACTGATTTACTGTGTCCATCTCCCTCAGTACAAGCATATTTACCGGTTTGGTCCGTTTACCATTCAACGTTGTTAAAATCTGCGGCATACTCTTATATTTAACTATGTTTCACTATTTTAACAACTGTGTCATATTTGTTTATATCGCAGAGAAATATAAGATGTTAACAAAACCACTCTTTAAAAACTTCGATATGTTCTGCTCATGAAAAAACATACTATGCAAGAACGTAGGTAAAACATCACTATATATATGTGTGTAAAATATTTTCAACTATGAGTAATTGACAGTCTTAAAATATGCCAAATTTGGTGAAACTATTAGACACGTGTTGTTTGTAACTGTTTATTATGATTTTGAGATAATTAAAAGATATTATATATATTATTATATTTGGCAGCAACGAACGTAAGAACTATTAACGTCAAAATCGACGAACACATGTTATAAACGAACCTCTGGACTTCAAGCTTCCATGCATCTGTGACATCTACGTTTGGAATATAATATCTACGTTTGAAATATAATATACTGTATAGACCTACTATTTTTCTACGATACTTCTAAATCGTTTTCTCAGATCACTACGAATGAAAACTGTACTGTCACTGTGATTTAAAACGTGTTTCAAAAAAATGGTTGTCTACTGGCAGTAGTGGACGTTAATTGCGTATTAACATTGCTCGTAGTAATATTTAAAAAAAACTGTGCATATACACTGAAGAGCCAAAAATATGTAAATAACAGAGGTATGGAACCAATCAGAGTAACGCGATGCGGTCGGCAGCTAGATCGGTTACTGCTGCTACAATAGCAGGTTGTCAAGATTTAAGTGAGTTTGAACGTGGTGTTATAGTCGGCGCACGAGAGATGGGACATAGCATCTCCGAGGTAGCGATAACATTTGGATGTTCGCGTACGACCATTTCACGAGTGTACCGTGAATATCGGGAATCCAGTAAAACATCACATCTTCGACATCGTTGCAGCCGGAAAAAGATCGTGAAAGAACGGGACAAACGACGACTGACGAGAACCATTAAACGTGACAGACGTGCAACCCTTTCTCAAATTGGCGCAGATTGTATTAGTGGACTGCCCTGCAGGATTCATGGTGTGAATTGCTAATTGCCTCCTGCATACCTTCAGCCATGCCACGTCGTCTTGCGGCACTTCTGCGTGCTCGGGGGGCCCTACACGATATTAGGCAGGTGTGCCAGTTTTTTTTGGCTCTTCAGTATAATTCCCTAGGAGGAAATATGTTTTGATAACTTGAATAAAACAAACAAATTGAGCTGAAATATAAGCATTATTACATGGTTGTTGTTATTTACCATTGCAGAAATTAAGGGTTCCGCCTGTCTGCAGTTATTTGCGCGTTCGAGACCTCAAAACGCATCTGCTCTTAAGGCCGACTCTTGTTGACTAACCGCTTGCCTCGTCGCCTTTACGCGCAAGGAGTTCAACTGGTGTGCAGTTTTTCCGTCGGCTACTCGCCTGAACGTGACTTAAAGCTGATATTTATACAGCACGCTAATAAATATTAAGTATGACGCGATTGTCATGACAGCTCTGAAGTTTCTGAATAGAACATTTGTCTCTTCAAACTGATCCATAAAACACCAATATTAATAACTTTCACGCCAAAAAAAAATCATTGGAGTTGAAATGGAGACTTGTAACTTGTCTTTGCGGACGAAACATTTCATAAAGGTCCCACCAACCTGGAGCTTGAAATGCGCTGCAGAGTTTTTGAAATACATGTTTTTTTTTCCACGCAACAATCAAATGTGAGTGCAATGTAACGATCTACGAAAATAACGTATACTTCAGACTAGGACGGTTAAGTGCTTTCAAGATGTCACGAAAATTAGAAATATCATTTAAGAGCACTCCAACACAGCTGAAGACGGGGGTTTTCAATGCACTACATCTCAAAATAAATGGCTCATATAACTAGTTACATAATTTCCATCAATACACAGCACGACGAGAACACTAAACGCCGATTCAGAGCCTTGCGTTTAGTGACTACAACGTGCTTGATGCGCATGGCAGTGTCGCCGTTATCGCTCCCACGCTTCTCGGCCCCAAACACGGGGAAAAGCTCAAGGTGGGCAGGAACCTTAGATGTTTTTAGTGCGTAGACACCACTACAAAATACCCAACCGTCTCTTCTGAATTATGTGGTTTCTAGCAAACGTCTGCAACGCATTTCATGAGGCAGCCAGTTGGAGAGAGTGAATAAGTGAAGAGAATTGGGTGGCTCTTAACATCGAGATCCTGAGAGCCGATGTGAGAGTGTAGAGAGGCACGGGGCAGCGCTGGAATGCAAGGGCAGAGAAAACGGGAGATCCCCGAGAAAACCTGCCGTCCAGCGGCATCGTCCGGCACGAGTCCCACGTGTGAAAATCCTGGGGCGATCCCGCCGAGAATCGAGCCAGATGCGCCTAGGTGGGAGGCGAGTAGTCTAACCAGTACACCACCGCGGCCCCATGCCAGTTGAGGGCCTTAACCTATGCATCGAAGATACGCAAGCCAACCCCCTAGTCACTTGTGCAAGTCTTACCCGGGAGATAAGACACCCCAGCTAACACTGAAACGAAGTGAGCGCCAGAAATGAGCCCTATTGATCGCTCCGTCATTCGATAGACGTCAGTCGTATAGAAGGTTTACAAACACGCGGATGAGGTAGATGGTATTTAGCGACTGCTTGTTTGTTCAACTGTGGCGACAAGACGCGACGATGCCGTCATCTGGATACGCCAGCTACCGCCACAGGGCACGTTATTTGCACAGAGGCGAAAACAGCCGCCCATTCCGCGGAACCCCAGCCGCGCACACGCTAGCAAAATGGCGGCACAGGCAAGAAAATCGTTAAGCTGACGGACAGCTTCACGCAGCACGCGGTAGCCAATCACACACACACGGCCCGTTCCCAGAGCCTCGCGCAGCCAGTCAGAGCGTGGGTACGCTCACATCACGGGAACCATCGCGCCGTTTCGTCTGTGTGCTCTGAGGCCGGGTCAAGTTAAACTCAGCCGTCATCAAGTGTCCACGGCAGGTGTTTGTTGCCCCTCGATGACCCGACAGCGGCGTGTGGTGAACTGCTGCAAAGGTAAGCTGCGTTGCTCTGCGCTGTACCTAATCGTTTGCTTGTTCACACATCGGCCACTTAAACACAGTGGTGCAGTTTGGCTCACAGCACGATTTTAATGGGCACCTCTCCGCTCTCTCGTAAGTGGCCGCAAATCATTCAGTTTCTCCTGTTTCCACTGAGCAAGCACCAGCTTACCTTGCAACTGTTCACCACACGCCGCTGATGACCAGGGCTGTTGCAGTGTCTTCAAAGGTAGGATTTCTGCCGTCAGATTCTGATGTCGGGTAGGCGTATTTTTGTGCAATTTTCTTTGCATGACGAATTATTTTTATAATGTTCGGGGCAGGATTAAAAGTTAAATACCAGCGCTTGGAGCGGTACGAATGTTCCCCGAAGCTGGGCAACTTGAAGAGGTCACCTACCTGGAGTTATTTTCGCATTTGAGGCTCGGGAGCGATAAGGGCGACAATATCACGCGCATCAAGTGCGCCATTGCCACTAAGCGCAAGGCTCTGAACTGGCGTGCGATGCTCTCGTCGTAGTGCGTGTACCGATGGGACATATAGCAGTGACTGACCCTATAATTTTATTGGTGAAAATTCTGTAGAAAGGTTCAGTGCAGGCTCCTATTGTAGTTTCGCTCTTGTTCGGGTAATAAGTTTAGGATACAGCAGTCTGCAAAGTGACGCTTTTAAAGCACCTGCCACGCTGTCAAATTTTTCCGTCAAAGTTCTTCCAGTTAGTTTGGTCAAATAAAGTTGGACAGTTGTGATGTCATCGAAATGTCTTAAACGCCGCCTTATTTGCCTGAAAAATGTTGGATGACTTCAGTTTCCACCAAACATTTGAAGATTGGACCGGCAGTAAAATTTGATTGGTGTTTGATGGACTCAGCCAATCAGAACCGTGCACGGTAAAAATAAACGCCACGAAACTTTTAAATGACGGACAATTACCAGAAGCTATCTGAGCATGAATGCTATTTCAAGTGAATATTGAACATAATATTAAGAACTCGGAGGCATTACATTTTATTGTGGAGGAAATATATCTGATAAATAAAATTTTGATTTAGTAAATAAATTTTTAAAAAATTACATTTGTTACATTTCTTCCTATTAATGGACTGCGTAGAAACACATCAGTAAGTATCTCACTTAGAAAACAATTTTTAAATACATATTCATATTGGATCCTCCCATTAAAAAAATTTTACTGAGTGACACATTTTCAAAGACATTCAAGATTATATGATACAATTTGTTGGAAGCAAAAATTTGATAGCCGTGTTTCGTCTTCGAATTTTATTGCCAAATATATTTGAAGGCGAAAATTTGACAGCTTGACAGGGGCTTAACAATGTCGGACGGCTGCAAAATAATATATATAGCGTGCGTGATCTCTTGAAGAGTACCATTCAGTTCTCGCCTGGGATATGTTTTATTTCCGTAGGTAAACACAGTCCAGACACGTTAAATAGTTTAATAAAAAAACGCTTTTCTAGAACATGCTGCAACACAGTTTAACCACCAGGTAGGCGACAACCTTAAATATACTCGCTGCCGCGCACTTGTTTCTGAACACAGTGCGAGCAGAAACGAACGTGATCTGCTTTTCTAAGATCATTTAGTGAAAGGTTTATGTTATCCAAGGTTAGTTAGCCTTTAATTTCCAGTCAGCCACGCACGCATAACCTGCTTCCGGTGCATGAAGGGTTCAACGAGTATGGTTTTGTACGGAACATTTTCACAGCGTAGCCCATCCTTGTTACACCACTCCGAGAAGTGAGCTCAGATGCTCACAGTGCAAATATTCCTTCGCCCTCGATAGCGAAACTGAGCATGGCACTTACAGAGGAAAATGATAAGTTTGCGTTGGACTCACCACAGACGCCTGGAAGGTAGAAAGAACATGGATGAAATAAGGGAATTTAACGTACTGTGAAATGAGACGACTCGTCTCAAGTTCTAGATGGACTACCATCGAACCACCTCTCAGTGCTTTCATATTTAGCTACACGTAGAGCTACACCTAGGATGTGTTCAGGGCGATATACCAACGACGACCTGACATTGGAGTACCCATCACTACGGAACATGAACTGGGCACCGAGTGGACGCGCTGACTACCATCATGCAGGCAGTCGGATTTTGCTGACACCCCAGGGGTGCGATTTACAGCAGAGCCACGACAGCTTGTCGCACGGCACAGAAGAGCATGCCGTCCCTGGCAGCACTATCGTTGCAATTACCACCTTGAAGCCTTCCACCAGGACTGCCACTGCTGCAGAGCGCGTCCGACTGTATGCCCTTGCNTGAGATGCTCACAGTGCAACTATTCCTTCGCCCTCGATAGCGAAACTGAGCATGGCACTTACAGAGGAAAATGATAAGTTTGCGTTGGACTCACCACAGACACCTAGAAGGTTGAAAGAACATGGATGAAAGAAGGCAATTTAACGTACTGTGAAATGAGACGACTCGTCTCAAGTTCTAGATGGACTGACATCGTACCACCTCTCAGTGCTTTCACATTTACCTGCATGTAGAGCCACCATCACTGTCACGTACGCGCCTCTTTAAGTGCGACTGTTTCACCTAGGATGTGTTCAGGGCGGTATGCCAACGACGACCTGACATTGGATTGCCCATCACTACGGAACATGAACTGGGCACCGAGTGGACGCGCTGACTACCATCATGCAGGCAGTCGGATTGTGCTGACACCCCAGGGGTGCGATTTACAGCAGAGCCACGACAGCTTGTCGCACGGCACAGAAGAGCATGCCGTCCCTGGCAGCACTGTCGTTGCAATTACCACCTTGAAGCCTTCCACCAGGACTGCCACTGCTGCAGAGCGCGTCCGACTGTATGCCCTTGCAGCGTCATGGGGTATGTTCCGGCGACATGTCCTCTAAGAGTAAAATAATCTCCTGCGCCTAAGATCACTGCGAGATGGCACCAGAAGATCAGGTGTAAATTCTGGCAACCCAGCACGAGCAGGCCTTCGTCACACGTGACACTGGTCCAGCCACCCGCATGAGTAGAGACCCGGAAATTTCGCGATTTCATTTGAGGACAAGCTAGACTTGGAACACGTGTGCATTTGACTTTATATTTCCGAATGGATCACAGTTTGTACAACACGCCCTGGACGAAGTTGAAACAATCACTGACCTGCAAGAAAACCAGGACCGAATACCGTTTTCCCTGGTCTGCGATGAAACTGGGGCATCAGCCAATAAACAACTAAATGAAGCTCCAGTACACAAAGCATTGTGGAGACTTGCTTGTTTCCGAACGAATCCGCGAAATTCCCGGGGCCTTACACACGAGTACACCGAGAAATTCCTCCGCGCAAGATCCATCACTGCTCGTCAAGCCCTCAAAGGTAACTAATGACGTGCAGAAGCTTCCTTCTGAAGCATCCTTCCTCTGCCCTCGGGTTTGATATACTTCATACATATCTTCTTCATTCATTACTTAATAAGTTGTCACTGTTCTACTTTATATGATCACTTATATATTCCGCCTCTCATTATCTGATCGCATCGTGCCATTCTTGCTGCAGTGCCCTCCCCAAGCATGGGCAGCCACAACAAGTTAAACAATTTAACCTCCAGAATTACTCTCTTCCTGTCTCTCCAAGGTGACGGAGAATATTAGTCGTACCCTCTCCTAGCTCAAATTAAAANAGTTAAACAATTTAACCTCCAGAATCACTCTCTTCCTGTCTCTCCAAAGTGACGGAGAATATTAGTCGTACCCTTAAAACACATTACCGTTGTCTTTGCATTTCAATACGGTTTCTGTCGTGAGCACCCCACAACACTTGCAGTGGCGCAAGTCGTAGAACTAGTCACTGAATTTCACAAGCAGCAGATCCACAGAAAACTTGGAAGTAGCCCTGGCCTCGTTCCTTAAAGAACAGACCTCCCATGTGTGAGTGGATGGCGAGACTTCAAGAGTCGGGAAGTCAATGTCCGCACTGCTAAACATTTTTATTTTTCATTCTACGGAAAAGCGTCGATAAAAAAAATTCTCCAGAACTGCCTGTGAAATTACGGACGTGTTGGTTTTTCAAAAACGGGCTTTCCGTAAATTTCACATAACTTTCCGTGAATTAATTAAACCTATCCGCAAATTTAATAGTTTTTCTGTGTTTCCAGTTTTAAAAAATTTTACGATAAGTTCTTTCGTTTTCGTTATGCGGGTGTCCTACTGTGTATAAAGTAGAAATTTGTAAAAGTAAAAATATTTTAAAATGGAGCGAGATTTAAACCAGAATCAAAAGTTTGGTAGTCTGTGTCACTCACCTACGACGTTATTATAAAGACACGATGTATAAATTTGGCATTTCTAGAAAATTAATATATTTCTAGTACTATTTGTGTTTCAAGTGTTGCTAACTGATACGGGCGCCTGATGCTGCTTTTTGATATGTGAATAAATAGGCCTAAGTGACAAGGATATCCTCACTGCCACAGGAATAATACAATTTTACGAAAATACTATNGATGTGAATAAATAGGCCTAAGTGACAAGGATATCCTCACTGCCACAGGAATAATACAATTTTACGAAAATACTATCGTTTCAAAATATTATCGTTATCAGAGCCAAATAAAGTTTTGTGTAGAATCGGCATTGTTCGTTCCCGAAACCCGAAGTTATAGGAAATACGGAACCTTTCGATATTTTGTATTTAATGAGCCCAGCTCCGTTTTTCGTCGTTACGGACTGCGTTTCCATATGAATACTGTACTTTTCCGTAACCATCTCAGTAAATATAAGGAAATTTTTAACAGTGCGGAATACCACAGGGTTCGATCCTTATCACTACACTCATCTCAGTTTACATTACTAACTCTCCATCCCCTCCTGATATAGCCTATTCACGGTTTCTTCACGCTTTTTGGATCAAACCTTTGAAAAATCACCCCATGCTCGACGTTTTTGGTTGTTGCCTAAATATAGCATATATCACAAATATTTTATACTTATGTTAACATGTAAATATCTTACATTTAGTTAAATTTAACTCTTTCTTATATTTAATATATAAATTATAATATTTCAATTATAATTAAAATTAATAAATACGAGGAGAAAGCAGGTGTGTTGGTAATGCCAGGTAAGAAATAGTTCTCATGCAAAATGTTATTAAACTGAGTGCGCAGGAATGCNAAGCAGGTGTGTTGGTAATGCCAGGTAAGAAATAGTTCTCATGCAAAATGTTATTAAACTGAGTGCGCAGGAATGCTGTGCATTGTCCTTCTAGTGTGATTTTCTAGACCAGGTTAATATTTTGTTTGCATGAGGCAGAGGAACATCCTGGAAATAGAACTTTAGTAGGGTTTCAGAAAAGTTGAAAGTAACCATGAATGGGCTATATAGACTTCCATTACATCCTATGCTGATGACATATTTCGTACACTTACATCCACAATCCCCTTAACCCTGTTGGTGCCCACACGAAGTGTCCTACGTTAACTTGTATANGGCCTTACACACGAGTACACCGAGAAATTCCTCCGCGCAAGATCCATCACTGCTCGTCAAGCCCTCAAAGGTAACTGATGACGTGCAGAAACTTCATCCTTCACCTGTCCTCGGGCTTGATGTACTTCATAGATATCTTCTTCATTCATTACTTAATAAGTTGTGACTGTTCTACTTTATATGATCACTTATATATTCCGCCTCTCATTATCTGATCGCATCGTGCCATTCTTGCTGCAGTGCCCTCCCCAAGCATGGGCAGCCACAACAAGTTAAACAATTTAACCTCCAGAATTACTCTCTTCCTGTCTCTCCAAGGTGACGGAGAATATTAGTCGTACCCTCTCCTAGCTCAAATTAAAACACATTACCATTGTCTTTGCATTTCAATACGGTTTCTGTCGTGAGCACCCCACAACACTTGCAATGGCGCAAGTCGTAGAACTAGTCACTGAATTTCACAAGCAGCAGCAGATCCACAGAAAACTTGGAAGTAGCCCTGGCCTCGTTCCTTAAAGACCAGACCTCCCATGTGTGAGTGGATGGTGAGACTTCAAGAGTCAGGCCATCAATTTTTATTTTCATTCTATAGAAAAGCGCCGATAAAAAAATTCTCCAGAACTGCCTGTGAAATTACGGACGTGTTGCTTTTTCAAAAACGAACTTTCCGTAAATTTCACATAACTTTCCGTGAATTAATGGAACCTATCCGCAAATTTGATAGTTTTTCTCTGTTTCCAGTTTTAAAAAAGATAACGATAAATTCTTTCGTTCTCGTTATGCGGGTGTCCTACTGTAAATAAAATAGAAATTTGTAAAAGTAAAAATATTTTAAACTGGAGCGAGATTTAAACCCGAATAAAAAGTTTGGTAGTCCGTGTCACTCACCTACGACGTTCTTATAAAGACTCGATGTATAAATTTGGCATTTATAGAAAATTAATATAAACAATTTTTTCAGTTTCTAGTACTATTTGTGTTTCAAGTGTTGCTAACTGATACGGGCGCCTGATGCTGCTTTTTGATGTGAATAAATAGGCCTAAGTGACAAGGATATCCTCACTGCCACAGGAATAATACAATTTTACGAAAATACTATCGTTTCAAAATATTATCGTTATCAGAGCCAAATAAAGTTTTGTGTAGAATCGGCATTGTTCGTTCCCGAAACCCGAAGTTATAGGAAATACGGAACCTTTCGATATTTTGTATTTAATGAGCCCAGCTCCGTTTTTCGTCGTTACGGACTGCGTTTCCATATGAATACTGTACTTTTCCGTAACCATCTCAGTAAATATAAGGAAATTTTTAACAGTGCGGAATACCACAGGGTTCGATCCTTATCACTACACTCATCTCAGTTTACATTACTAACTCTCCATCCCCTCCTGATATAGCCTATTCACGGTTTCTCCACGCTTTTTGGATCAAACCTTTGAAAAATCACCCCATGCTCGACGTTTTTGGTTGTTGCCTAAATATAGCATATATCACAAATATTTTATACTTATGTTAACATGTAAATATCTTACATTTAGTTAAATTTAACTCTTTCTTATATTTAATATATAAATTATAATATTTCAATTATAATTAAAATTAATAAATACGAGGAGAAAGCAGGTGTGTTGGTAATGCCAGGTAAGAAATAGTTCTCATGCAAAATGTTATTAAACTGAGTGCGCAGGAATGCCGTGCATTGTCCTTCTAGTGTGATTTTCTAGACCAGGTTAATCTTTTGTTTGCATGAGGCAGAGGAACATCCTGGAAATAGAACTTTAGTAGGGTTTCAGAAAAGTTGAAAGTAACCATGAATGGGCTATATAGACTTCCATTACATCCTATGCTGATGACACATTTCGTACACTTACATCCACAATCCCCTTAACCCTGTTGGTGCCCACACGAAGTGTCCTACGTTAACTTGTATACTTTGTGGCCTGGGGTGTTCTTCCCCAATCAACTCTATACCCAAGCCATTTTTTTTTTTTGTTTCATCAAACGCCGACCACGTCCTCCTGCTAATATCTGCTTCATGGGCCATGTTCTGCCATGGCTCTACACTATCAAATACCTGGCAATCACAGTCGACTGACGCCCTTACAAGGAACCGCAACATTTCTACTACTGCTGCAAAACTCTTTATTAACGCATCCGTTTTCGCAATTACATTCACCCCTCATTTTCCTTTCCCCAGGTCAAGAGCCTCACTCTTATCCATACCACTGTCCTTCCCAACCACCTCTACAGTTGCACCCTCGCTGGGTCTACGCCATACAAAAGCATCATGCTGAGAAGTAGGATTAAGCAATGGACGATATAAAATTATTATAAATTTTGTAGAAAAAATTCGATGCGCTTAGTATTTTTTTTTTTTTTTTTTTTTTTANCAAAAATTTGGCAATATTTTATATTTTAAAAATTGAGAGATTTTGGACAGCATAATTTTCAGTCACACATTGGTAAAAAAGTAAGATAATGCTCAACGAAAAGAGGCAACACTGTAGCAAGCCCCATGTGGTAATGGTTTGGCATTGGTTAGATAGATGGTAGCTCTGTACGGAGATAATCGTGTTCTTGTTTGAGCAGAAGTGTCATATCTGGGCGACATTCTGGTAAGCCACACTACTAAAGGGAGGGTTTTGAATGTAAGTTGTGCAGCTTCGCTACAGATAATGCATGACGTAACGTGTTCTGGCTCGTTTCCTTCAATGGAAGTGAATCTTTTGTTGATGATAGCGACAAGGATAAGAATTATAAATGAACTGAGGCTAGTTCATCTGATACGTCTGTGGTAAGTTCGTGCGAAGTAGCATTGTGTAGCGTAAGAAACTGTGACTTAACATAAGAATCACGCTCTGCTACATGTATAATATAGCACACAGGTTATCGAAATCAGTTTTACACAGAATATTAACATTAAGTCAACAATTAGAGTTTTTAATGGAGTCAAACCGTAGGGTTTTCAACTCAGTTCATTAAAAAGTGTGTGGCATACCATTATGTTGCCACTATGATTGGTTATTATATTGTGGAACATTTATCTTGTTCTATATTTTACCAACCTTTTTAAGAAATATTCCACTCTCCCCAGAAATGCTTAAGGTATGCAAGCGATGGCGTTCTCGAAAGGCTGAAAATTATTTTAAGAGAAAAATGAAACGGAATAAGATTCTGGTTAGTTCCTAGGTTCGAAGGAACTTGCTTAAAATAGGTTATTGGAAGCTAACAATATTTACCTTATTTTTGTCACAGGGCCAGGAACGTGCAAATACTTAGTAAAACAAAGTAGACAGTACTTCCAGGTGTAATGGGTCACCACTGCGGCTGGGAGCCACGGTGGCTGAGCGGCTAGATTACTCGCCTTCCAAAAAGGCGAACTGGGTTCAATCCCCGGCCGGTTCGCTCCGGATATTTGCAAAAGGGAATCGTGCCAGACGATGCCGCTGCCCTTTTTCGCGCTGCTCCATACTCACCTCACTTCATCATCATCGGCTTTCAAGATCTCGATGTTAAGAGCCGCCCAAACCTTTTCACTCACCACTGCGGTTGACAACGTAAGTGTCAACAGAAGACAAAGCAAGCAGCTGAACAGTTTTTTAATAGTGCCTGGGATCTTGGAAACTGTGATGCTCAAAATGCATACCTATTTTCATCCATAAAAGTAATAAAAAAAAGAGATGATATCATAAAAAGACTAAAATACAGTTTTCAGGCCAGGAAGATAACCACAGAGTATCGTGTGAAAGTGGCAGGTACTGATATAGAAGTTTGTGAAACTGAAGTCGTGTGCATACACGGACTACGTCAGTCAAGAGGAAGGGTGGAGCAGTGGAAATACAGCAGCGAAATCAGACTGTCGAGGGAAACACTCAAATAGGAAAAACAAAATGTCTGAAACAGAGTTACAAACCGTAAGTAGACTAGGAAACAATCCTTCCTCCCCCTTTTTTTATTTTTGTCATAAAAACCGTTGCCAAATAACTTAGTTATTTCAACTTTCCTAATAGACGTGTACATTTTTTTTATATCAGAACGTTTCTCTCTCTCTCTCTATCTCTCTCTCTCTCTCATACACACACACACACACACACACACACACTCTCTGATTAAAACTCTAAGATAAGTAGATTTTTTTTTCATATCCATATTCAAGAATATTGAATGCCGCTTGTAATACCAGGTTCCTCAACTTCCGGAACTTTTATTTGTCCTTCAACCCTTCCCCCCCCCCTTTTTTTTCAAGCATAATAAATACATCAAATCGTCCGTAGAGTTTTAACCAAGTGCCAATAGAACTTAATTTTAGTTTGCGAAAATAGTTTTTCCCATAACTAAAGAGAGCAGAAATGAACAAACAGAATGAGTACAGGGGAAAGCAACATACAAATGAAATGAATACAGCTGTACAGAAACGACTATAATTGAGTAGAAAATGAAAAGCTAGTCGCTATTTTCTTTTTCTTTAAGAAACCACAAATATTATTCACAAATGTTTCACAGCTCATTGTCATGTTAACCTTATGCCATAGAGCGCTATTTTAACCTAGATGATTTTATTATCTAAAAGCACACGGAACTATTTTCCTTATATTACATACGTGGAGTATCGCTGTTGGATCGTGGAAACATGGATGCCAGCTAATTCTGCCGTCGCGTCGGTAGATATGAGGGAATCATTGGAGTCAAGAAATGAGAAAACAACGCCGTTAGTGGGTACGTAAAACGTGAAATGCACATTACGTATGATCTGCGCATGTTGTAAAATANTGAGAAAACAACGCCGTTAGTGGGTACGTAAAACGTGAAATGCACATTACGTATGATCTGCGCATGTTGTAAAATAAACTCACACACAGCCAAAACATACATGCCTCCTTTTATTCGGGGTACTCCTCAATTGTGAGGTTTGCGGCCAGGGTGAGAATTAAACTTTTTAAGGAGGAGGGAGAGAATTTTCTTTAAAGAGAACTTGAGATTTTTTGCAGATTCGATATAAACACTAAGAAATTATATATGATTAAAAGCTAAAAATAACATGAACATCGTCTGTAACGATTCGAAATTTTTTATAAGGCTTATATGATACGTGAAGTAATACTACTGTGGCTTTCATAAGGTTAATATATTCGAAACCAACAATACAAATTCAATAAACGTAATTATTTTTAACGATACATTTTTAGCAGTGCAAATTATGGTAGGTAGTGAAAGGTAATCCAACAATTATTACTCTTCAGGAAGGGAAATCACTTGCTCTGGCAGGGAAATAATATTCCTGTCTTCCTGAGATAAGCCAGGGAAAACATTTTATGAGAGGGGACAATGGCAATGTTAAGTTACACTCAAGGAAGTTGACTAAGTAAATAACCTCCTTGGTTACACCCCAGTTCCTCCAGTGAGAGAGTAAAATCAGACGCGCAGCTGAGTTGTGTGCTTAAAAATACACCAAACAAATTTTAAACGGTACTTAAAAAATTGTGCTCTTTCAAATGACTGAATTGTGGAGATTTTTTGGTGCAATTAAGGACGCACGTAAAAAAAACGTGATAAAAGTGTATTTAAAAAAAAAACTGCGAATAAGTAAAAGTATTTTTTAAAAACTGTGTATAAGTAAAAGTATTTTAAAAAACTGTGTATAAGTAGAAGTATTTTAAAAATCTGTGCACAAGTAAAATTATTTTAAAAACCTCTGCAAAAGTAACACATATTTATACATACCTGGTATATGTTTTTAATTTTCTTTGTTTTTCTGTGATAAATCTATAAGACGTCTAACTGATCCACAGCAATACGTTAAAATATGAGAACGAAATTAAAAAATAATAAGACTACTATTGGGTTTTTTTTTGTAACAGTGACATTAGACCTTTTTCACAATAACACGTCCGCGGTCGAATGGCCCGCGGACGCATGTCCCAACGTGCGTGTCTACAATAACGACGTCCGTAGCTAAGCTTTCAGACACACAAACTAGAGTGCACTCAAATCGACGCGTCAATAAATTATACTCGTAAATAATGATATTCCTGTCTTATTTCATTTTGTTTACTAATTTTAGTTATACGAGTGAGTACGTTTTAATTTTGCTTTAATTTAANTGAGAAAACAACGCCGTTAGTGGGTACGTAAAACGTGAAATGCACATTACGTATGATCTGCGCATGTTGTAAAATACTCTCACGCACAGCCAAAACATGCATGCCCCCCTTTCATTCGGGGTACTCCTCAATTGTGAGGTTTGCGGCCAGGGTGAGAATTACACTTTTTAAGGAGGAGGGAGAGAATTTTCTTTAAAGAGAACTTGAGATTTTTGCAGATTCGATATAAACACTATGAAATGATATATGATTAAAAGCTAAAAATAACATGAACATCGTCTGTAACGATTCGAGATTTTTTATAAGTCGTATATGATACGTGAAGTAATACTACTGTGGCTTTCATTAGGTTAATATATTCGAAAACAACAATACAAATTCAATAAATACAATTATTTTTGATGATACATTTTAGCAGTGCAAATTATGGTAGGTAGTGAAAGGTATTCCAACAATTAGTACTCTTCAGGAAGGGAAATCAGTTGCTCTGGCAGGGAAATAATATTCCTGTCTTCCTGAGATAAGCCAGGGAAAACATTTTATGAGAGGGGACAATGGCAATGTTAAGTTACACTCAAGGAAGTTGACTAAGTAAATAACCTCCTTGGTTACACCCCAGTTCCTCCAGTGAGAGAGTAAAATCAGACGCGCAGCTGAGTTGTGTGCTTAAAAATACACCAAACAAATTTTAAACGGTACTTAAAAAATTGTGCTCTTTCAAATGACTGAATTGTGGAGATTTTTTGGTGCAATTAAGGACGCACGTAAAAAAAACGTGATAAACGTGTATTTAAAAAAAACTGCGAATAAGTAAAAGTATTTTTAAAAAACTGTGTATAAGTAAAAGTATTTTAAAAAACTGTGTATAAGTAGAAGTATTTTAAAAATCTGTGCATAAGTAAAATTATTTTAAAAACCTCTGCAAAAGTAACGCATATTTATACATACCTGGTATATGTTTTTAATTTTCTTTGTTTTTCTGTGATAAATCTATAAGACGTCTAACTGATCCACAGCAATACGTTAAAATATGAGAACGAAATTAAAAAATAATAAGATTACTATTCGCTTTTTTTTTGTAACAGTGACATTAGACCTTTTTCACAATAACACGTCCGCGGTCGAATGGCCCGCGGACGCATGTCCCAACGTGCGTGTCTACAATAACGACGTCTGTAGCTAAGCTTTCAGACACACAAACTAGAGTGCACTCAAATCGACGCGTCAATAAATTGTATGCTATTACTCGTAAATAATGAATTCCTGTCTTATTTCATTTTGTTTACTAATTTTAGTTATACGAGTGAGTACGTTTTAATTTTGCTTTAATTTAACTTCATTTGGATTTTGTTTTGCTCTGGTCAGTACATGTTTTTATTAAAGTTTCGTTTTCGCGGCTGCGAGATTGAAGGTTGTGCCTTTGAACAAATAGCGAGTTTTATAATTTACTTTCAATCTTCACGCTTCGATATCATTACATAATTATTTACTTTAACCATTTACGCGCGATAAAACGTTAACAGAATAAACAATTTGGAATACGTCCGCGGACGAAAGTTTAAGTTCACGAATAATCTTGTGACATGACACTTTGGGACATTGGGACGGCGAGCTGTGACGTCAGAGGGTCATGTGCACCAATCAGCAGTTAGGCGTCCGCGGATCAACTGTTGTGGATATGGCCTTATGCAAACTACCACATACATAACATTTTTAAAGTATTGAATTAAAATTAATATTTAATAATAATTGAACGATTAGATGGGTTGAATAACCTGTCCACCGGATCCTTAGGATATTACTGAAAGTGAAGATGATTCCATACCACACCAATATAACCTTTCACCTAACATCAACCATAAAATATTATGAAGAGAGAGCTAGATCCTCAAAATATTTGTAATCATTGTCTTGTCAGATGGCACAGACACAACAAATGTATACAGCCTCCGCTATCTGTCTTCTATAAAATTCACTACGAACCATACTGTACGTCACCGTTCTAGCGTGTGTGCTGCTATCTTCACAGGAATAAACGTACTATCTTTGTGGTCCTCATGATAGTTGATACTTTACCCCGTAGATTGGAGTGCCACAAACGTTACTGTACTACTACGTTAGATTCAAAGCAGATTTGACTCGTATTCGCTTTAAAAAATGAAATTAAGTACACATATAATTTTAAAATAGCTCACAAATACTCTTTTGGTGAAAAATATGCTACGTTAATACAAAAACTTTAAGAGTTACGCATTTAAGTATGTTGTCTTTGTATAAACCGTCCATATTATATAGGGAACGGTTATTTGTTATGTACGTTATAAATAAACAATTATTTTTAATAGAAAATTTAATTTGTCAATTAAATATATTCTAGTAAATAATTTATACAAAGGTATCAAATACACGGGCCCGGATAGCTCAGTCGGTAGAGCATTAGGCTTTTAACCTAAGGGTCCAGGGTTCAAGTCCCTGTTCGGGCGACCAATTTTTTACCTTGTGTTTTATGTGCTAATCAGCACAGGATGCAATTTGTAACTAGTGTTCCGCATCATATATGTCGTGTTAATGATTTAAGTTAAATATTTAGATTTGGGGCAATAATAATAAATGGTTGGCCTAAGACCAAATATTATGTGCATTGTTTTCACTTTAATACAGACATTACCGTAAATCCTCCCCCCCACCTCCTAACTTTGTGACAGGCTACCAACTATGTGACACTCAAGGTTTTGGGTATACAGAGCTCTCTAGCGGCTCTGGTGATGAGTCTATATGCTTGGAAAAAATCCGCGTGGTTGCTGGATCAGTTGGCAGTCTATGATAGGATGCCTATGATAGGATGCCCATGCCCAGTGTTTCCTGTGTTGTTGAAGAGAATCCACGTGTTTACAAACTGCAGTGCGATTTCCTCTTTGTTCGGTAAGACTAAAATAGTCTCGTCTGTGTCTACTACATCCCGTTTCCTCAGAATCCTGGTAGGTTTATATTTTCATATCAATAATATCAGCTACAAAATATGATCTTTGCCAATCTGAAATGTTGATTCGTTTATGTTTTACGGCCATTTTTGTGAAAAATCGGAACTTAGGTACCCAACAATGTGACACTTGGTTTTTCCCAATTTTACAACGTTTGGTAACGTATTTTCGTTTTCATTGTTACAGAAATGGCGCCAGCGAGTAGAAAAAAGGTGGGCAGTCGTCCATATAAAAAATATTCAGCGGAATTACTGGAAAAAATCTTGGATGACGTGAAAAATAAAAGGATCAGCGCTCGCCAGGCTCACGAAAGGTATGGAATACATCGAAACGTGATTTATAAAAGGATGAAAATGAGAACGAATGATGAGTCTTTTTCGCCTCGTAATCCTGGTAGACAACCAGTATTAACAGAGCTAGAAGAAAACGTGATTTGTACCCATTTAATTGCTCTTGCTACCTACGGTTTCCTAATCAATAAACTGGAATTGCTCCTGATCGTGAAGAGTTACTGTATTTGATTCGAGTTGGTCGCACTGTTTCCGATTTCAAGGATAATCTGCCCGGAAAAAAGTGGGTTGACAAATACAAAAAGTTGATAAAAATAAGTTTCTATTCATTTATTACACCTTTCATTCAAAAAATTTAAAGAAAAACGCAAAAGAGCTAATTTTAGCTTGAAAACTTGAGTTAAAATTGACAATTTTGGTTAAGTAAGATTTTTTTCCCATTATTTAACAAATCAAATGAGAAGATTACAACAAAGCTACCACGACAATGTGACAGATCCACTTTTGAATGAGTTTTATAGGTTAAAAAGAGTGTGTCACATTGTTCGGCTACTAGGCGCCTAACAATGTGACACAAAACAAAAATTCCCCCTCCCCTCCTATAACAGATGGAATTTTCGTTTAAGAAGCATGTAAAAAAGGAGATGTGTAGCAAATACAGACTGACGTAATATGTACAGACTTGTGCAAAACGTTTTGACTCGTTTATCCTAAATTTGAGTCCTATACGAAATTATCGGTACTAGTATTCAGCAGCAAATTATATCGATTTTACTGTTATTTAGCTGGTGTAATGTTAGCGCAAATACTTGATGAAACACTTCTATCTTTATTTAAAACACTTTAAAAGATGTTTTACAAAGTGGAACTCTTATTATTGCTGTTTGACTGATGCAGATTACACTGAATGCATACTTCAATATTCGAAGCCTCTAATTTGTGCGAATTATATTAAAATGTATAAAAAACTATTATTCGGGAAAATGTTTGTTGGGCGATCTCTGATCGGCGTTTCCATTAATGAATTACATGTCTGTCGAGAATGGCTACCGTGTTATTTTGATACGAATAAGTACACTGAACCATTGCCCCAATATCACAACAGAGTAGGTTGCAGCAGTACCAACACGAAGGAATGGTATGGCATTTTATCTGTTAGCTAGAACAGTAAAATATATTTGAACTCTACAAGCGAAAAAATAAATATCTTAAATTTTACTTACTTCTGAGGAATTGAAGCCTTCGTGGAGAGATTCGGTCGTTGTCTTCGTTAGCCCTAACCTTAAGCATGACGATATTGAGACGTATTCGTGACACAGCATGATGCTCGTATTATACATATTATTATTCCACTCTAAGCAACAGTTTAGTGTTTATTTACACCGCAGTTAATAGGTCTTAATAAGGATATTTCCTATAAAATCAATTACTCCTTAACTGACGCCATTAAAATAATTGATGTTTATAATACTGTCAGGAAAAATATTATTTTCGTGTGAATTTTATTTTTCAAATTATCACGCTCTCAAAATGTAAAAATCATTAACTCCCTTATAAACAATGAAAATGGTTTCCTATTGGCCAATGTGTGTAGGCAGTCTTAAATATTTTGGTTTTGTCATATTGGCTTGGCTGGTCGCCGCGGAGTACAGGCAAATGGGATAACAAATTTGTTGGAAAAGTATGATTCCTAAAAATNATTGGCTTGGCTGGTCGCCGCGGAGTACAGGCAAATGGGATAACAAATTTGTTGGAAAAGTATGATTCCTAAAAATTTATTTCTATTTTAAACCTGATTTCGCTTTTATTTGCGCAGGGTCTTTATTAACTAATGTCCGAGTTGTCGAAGTTTCCAAATACCATTTTAGTACAGCAATGAATTGAAAAGTTGAAATACCTGATCCAAGAATTTTACTCTTAAAAGAGGACAACTGTTCTACACTTTTATTCGTCACTCATTTAGAGTAATGTCATTATACTTCGTTCAAAACATTTGCTGTAAAAACATACTTCTCAAAAGTAACAAGCGTTATTTAGGCACACCTGAAGAACATTTTATTTCTGCACGGATAGTACTTTTTTTTATCATGTTATTTTGGTATTCCAAAATTTTAAAATTAGTCCTACAAACAGAGGCTGAGCCTCTATGGTCTAGATTAGCATGATGTGGGTTTTATTTATTTTTCCATAAACGTTTTAAACATAGGCCTTGGAAGGCCTACATGGGAGTATAGCGTCCAAATTGTACAACAATTTTGGCAGACGCACATAATTACCATTTATAGCTGACAAAATAAAACGTTAACATATTTCAATATCAAAGTACAAAAAACACGTTCCTGTTTTGCATCAGTGTAAACCATATAAATTTTTTTTCTGCGAAACGTAATACCATACAGCAATCTCTCGTTGGCCGTAGATGTACTGCTTTTAAAGTTACGATGACTTGGTTTCTAATTACGCCAGTGCAATTACAATAACATAAAAAAAAAATACTTAACGTTGAATTGATCTTCACACACAAAACGTGTACTTTTGTCGCCAATTACTGAGTGTTTCACGACTCTTATAATGTTTAAATATGCTTCTCGCTTTTTTTTTTAACTTAGATCATTTGCAGGTATCTTATCCGGAGTACATATTGCTGTGTTTTTTTTTCACAGTGGAACCATGCAACACTTTCTGGTGTTTAATGCCTGCCTAAACAAAAAATACAATTTAAAATTTTACCTTTAATGGTTTGTAGTTTTATATAAAAAAAAACTATATCTTCGTACTTCACAGATTTTTTTTACAGCTGAGAATATCAAACGAAGCTGGATATTTAGCAGGTTCTGCGTGTTGCGACTCCAATTACAGCGTTTCAAATTGCAGGAGTACCATTTACAGAACCTTCGGTCTTGTTGTTTTTTTTAATTTGTGCAACACATGTGGCTAAGCAAAATAATTTTAGGTCAGAACACGAGTTGCAAAATTTTGACTAATGTAATTGCTTTGTTGCTATTTTTCACATGCTTCAGCATCTCGTACGAAGCATTTTAAGGTAAAATGTCAGCAATTATAATATGAGATCCAAGATACTGAAATAAGAGTTTAACGTGAGTAAAACTTACGTGACATGCTAAGAAAACAGTGAATTGTAATATCCAAACGAAATGTAGTATATTGCGGCGCTGTAGTTTCACAGTTGATAACGGATTATTTTATTAATATTATATTAATATTTTATAATATTATCCCGAAATACTGTTTGGTACCTTTCATTTTAAAAAAATGGTCACGTGACCCGATTTTGTCAACAAGATCGATTATGTAGGTTGCGTTTTGTCAGCTCGAAACTTATTAATATACACACAGGCGAGGTATAAACTAGTGTGTATCGTACTCACAATAATTACTGCTTTTCACTCAGCAAATCGCTGAAATATTCTTGCAATAGGTATTTTCTCAAAACACAATATGACACAATTTCACGTCATAATTGTTTTATTTTGCTGAATTTAAATTTAAAACGACCACGTAAGAACATTTGGAAATCATAACGGTGTACTTTAAAGACTTAATACAGTTTTAATTTTGGAATCATTACTGAACAAAATAATAGTAGCACGGCATACTAATCAGTTGAATGTCGCGGTATTCCGACCATAGATCTTACAAAATGCTAAATACAATTTACAAAAAACGAAAACTCAAAACGAATTAGAACATGGCCTAAACATAATTTATTTTCCTATTGAACTCAATTTGGTATAGTATATGCTAAGTACAATCTTCAAATCATAATACCTAACTTATGGGCAATTTCTCAACGGCACATATTTTTGTGGATTTGAAACTGGTTTTTTTTCATAAACGATTCTGCTGTCATCTTTTTTTTTTAATCTAAACTTTTTTTTTTTTAACTAATTTATATTATGTTAGCCATACCGATCAAACACTGCCTTCTGTTATTATTAAATTTAAAGTTAAATTAAGATTAAAGTTATTAAGTTCAAATGCAAATAAAGTATAAAAACAAGAGGCTATGGCTTTAAAATTACTGTGTTGGGTAAGGTTTTTAATTAACTTTCTAATCTTATTATTATGTTAAAGGTAAGGAGGTGTGATAAATCTTTATTCATTTATTTGGGGATTCTGCTGTCATCTGAAATACTACTCTACCAAGTACAGAAATGCCTGATTACGCCATGAATATGCGTTTCAATGCCTCAAACAGGATCTTTCCCTTTTCTATGAACAAGCACTACAGGACTTGTGCTGCTATCTGCCTTGATTTATTGAACTGCACCGTTAGTTGATCAGTTTCTCGAGAGGTTGCGTGCACAGCACCAAGATCGTACGTGTGTATCGTCAACATTTATTTATTTACTTTTAACTTTTAAAGCTTCATGTGTACATCAATGAGTGATGGGCAAAATCGAATTATTCTTGAAATCGATTTTTATTCGAATAGTCTCGTCTGAAATCAAGTCAATCATTCGGATTCCGAATATTCGGTTTTCTTCTCCGTTTGTGTCTTAATGTAAAGAAATGAATGCTAATGCTGCCACAAGTTAACAGGGAGTTAATTAATGGCCTATTTGGCTGAAGTTATGACGCTCGTGTTCATAAGAAGTTAATATTTATTTGTATTTGAAAAATGTAACATTTTAAGTTTTCGATTATTTTTCGCTCTAATGTGTATTCTGAAGCTGTCGCAAACCTTTGGAACTACGACAGAAGGCTTTTTACGTTATTTTCTTTCTATTCACAATCTATTCTCGTTTCAGTGATAAATACATTTTTTCAAGTATTTTGACGAGTTGAAAGCTCTTTGCAATCCACAAAAAATTACAAAACTGCAAAAAATTGCTAACATTTATTTTCTGAAACAGAATTATTGCAGTAACTTCCTTTCAATTCCCTTATATTCGAATGAAACATTCACTTCGTGGAGATATGTTTGAAAATTCCCATAGTCGAAACGAACGAACATTCGCATGAGTGAGCTAATCATTCTTCATTTAACAAAGTGAATGTTGCGTGAAATTTTGCTTCCGTTAAGTACAATATTCGACATAAACTGTGTTTAAAAAAAATGCAAAGAGAAAATTTTAAATCTTTGTACAAAAATGGCACAAAGTTAAACACCAATTGCTGATAAACTTAAAAAATTACGTCAATATTGTAGCACACGTAGTGCTATCTGTTGTCGAGAAGGAAAATTTCAAACCAAATGGTGCATTCGAATACCACATACCAAAATTGAAAATTCGATTATACTGCAACAATCTATTATCCGAATTGTTTTCATTCAATTTTGCCCATCACTGCATCCATAGTAGTGATATACTGCAGGAGATGTCACTAAGTGCATATATTAGAAATGTTCCCCTACAGTATCGACAAACTATACACATAACGTAACATAATATGTAATACAGGTACATTGTAGGAAAACTTACGTAACGCTCCAGTGCATAGTGCACATGAAGCNGGAAAATTTCAAACCAAATGGTGCATTCGAATACCACATACCAAAATTGAAAATTCGATTATACTGCAACAATCTAATATCCGAATTGTTTTCATTCAATTTTGCCCATCACTGCATCCATAGTAGTGATATACTGCAGGAGATGTCACTAAGTGCATATATTAGAAATGTTCCCCTACAGTATCGACAAACTATACACATTACGTAACATAATATGTAATACAGGTACATTGTAGGAAAACTTACGTAACGCTCCAGTGCATAGTGCACATGAAGCAACGTCCAAACCTGATACAAATTTGCAATATTTAAACAAAATAGTTATTCAACGCTTTAATTTAAAATTGTTAAATTGTCTATGCATATAAGAACTTGATGAGATTTTGCGTCGTTCAGGGCTGCGCATAGCGTATATATTGTGGAGGGTGAAATTATAATATTTCCCCCTCTACCAAAGCAATTTTAATTATTATACGCATAAGTAGAGTAGCGCTGGAATGCAAGGACGAGGGAAACGGGAGATCCCAGAGAAAACCCGCCGACCAGCAGCATCGCCCGGCACGATTCCCACATGCGAGAATCCGGGAGCGACCCGCCGGGAAACGAACCCGGTTCTCCTTGGTGGGAGGCGAGTAGTCTAACCGTTACTCCACCGCGGCCCCGCAACCCCCTCTAAGCACGACCCCGGCGCCGTTTATTTACGTTGATTTTACAATAAAAATGCGTTTTAAGAAGGGGGAAAAAATAAACAAATATGCGTGACCTGATTACATTGTTCGCTCATAACTCAGAAGTATTGTAGTAAAGTATTACAACTCTTATAACCCTTATTAGGTAAACAATGTGTTTTAGCCGAAGCCACGTGGTTTAGTCAGTTCTAATGAAAAACGGCTTTCGATATCACGACACAGAGACTGTTACTGCGCATCTAGCATGCGTACTCTACTCCGTATTCGCTAAACTGTTGATTTATGATGCAAACTGCGCCATATAAATTTTGTTGAGGGGGAGGGGGTAGATAAAGTTTTTTTTTCCTCTTCAAAAACTTTGTTTTGCGCTGGGAGCAGAAATACGAGTGAATAGACTGAAATATTTTTTCTTGAGGGGAGGGGTTATTGTTACGCAAGTAAAACTATGGTTAAAAATAAACTTTTAAACGCGGAGTTAGTGTCACTCACATGAACTAAGAAAAGAGAATTAGATTATTCCACTCCGTACTTTTCAAGCTACTACCTCTATGGATGAAGTTGTTCGTGAATTGTGTTCAATATTGTTAACATATAGATAACTAACTTCTGAAATCACGTGTAAAAGTAAAATTTTTGTCACGCACGCCTCTGGGATTGTGTGCTGTCAGAATGAAGTCTGCCGTTAAATTTGTAAGTAGCTATTTCAAATCATGTTGAAGTTTTTGTTTTAGTGTATTTGTCGAGCATTGGTTTTTTAAAGCACGGCATAAGAACTGTTGCCTGGAACATTGTCTTTTTGCATACCTTTATACAGACAAGATGGGTATTTCTCCTGGCCCTCCACAGCGAGGGACGGTGTGTGTTTTATATAACACCCACGACAGAAATATAGCAATAACCAGGGAGTACTGTAACTTGGTGGTGCATGCGTCCCTTGGCCTTCATGGTTTTTTGTCTGCCATTTCCATTTTTCATCACCGCCTCCTATACCAAAGTTGTCTCCCATGCATCTATGTGCGATAAATCTAATGGCTGTTGCCCGCGCACACAATTTTTTGTTTCCGCTTTCCGAGAAATTTTGCGGAGTTCAACTGCATTAGTTATTCAACTTAAATTTCAATGAAGTCTAAAAAAAAAATTATGGGATACGGTGATTAACTCATACGAGGGTTATGCTCGAACAGTTGCTTGAACGTCCTTCTCGTCACAGTAGCGCGAAATATAAGCGCCAGTGGCGCGTAGCGAATTGTTGCAAGGTGAGCTAGTGTAGGTTCAGTGCTGTACACACTCGGCGCACGCAACAGGAACCAGTAACCAGAGTGGGGCAGAGAGAAATATAATGTACTGCGGCCACTCACGAGAGAGCGGCGAGGTACCCATTATACACGTGCTGTGACGTCAACTGCTCTACTACGATCAAGTGGCCGATGCGTAAACTAGCAAACGATTAGGTACAGCACAGAGCAAAACACAGCTTACCTTGCAACAGNGCTTACATTGCAACACTTCACCACACGTCGTTGCTAAGCGTGCACGTTTACCGACAACCCTCTCTACAATTCAAGCTCCTTAAGGATCAGCTTCGATTATAGGAAATTTACATTTTACGATTTGTTTCATATTTGCGTTGCGTAATTTTAATTGCGTGTCGTCTACTTGCTGCAAAAAGTCGAGAACATATTTATATTTTATCAACGAGTTCTCGCCTATTTGCAAGCAGGAAATAACATACAGTGGAAATTAGATACAAATGAATCAAACTAGTAAATTGTAAAGTTTCTATAAACGAACATTTCCAACAATACCTCTGAAACTGAACTTATGACACGAAAACGACGAATTTCTGCAAAAGGGGTGAAGCCGAGCCGTAATTTGATTTACTCCATTTTGTGTGATAAATGCTACCCAGGGAGGTATACTACGTACGTATGCATTTTCAACATAAGTCCATTCCCGTTTTCCAAGGTTTACTTAAATCACTCCCAGCGAACGCTGGGATGGTTCCTCAAGAAACCCTGGCCGATTCCTTCCATACTTCCTTCATCTCTAGTGTTCTCTTCCACGCACTCGGAAAATTCACCGGTGCATCCATCGATCTACACCGGATGTTCGAAAACTACTGTTTTGGTTGAGTCCGGTTAAACCTACTGATCCATCATCTCAACCCGCCTGAAAATTGCACCTTCATGTGTTTTAACAGGCAAACTCACTGGCGTGCGCTAAGTGAAGTTGGTACCGACGGAGGAAAAATAGTCGAATTAAAAGTGCGAGGCAAACATTTGAGAATACTGGAAAGATTTCGTACTCAACACTAAAATTATATAGCCACTCTTCATTTAGACACATAATTTTTAACCAATTAATCTTCCTGTTTTACACTTCAGCATATCATTAGTTGTACATTTCATACGATGTTTACAAATGAAACAGAAGTTTCGTTGTTCGAACCGCACACTTAACCGAACATTCGACANGGAGTTAAGTGCATCTCAGGGCTAAGCCCCATACGCCTACAAGGAAAGGATTTCATGCAAGGAGACATGCATCACGGCAAAGAGGGATTGGGCTGCCATGGCCTGCTTTTGGCCATGACAACCTCCCTAAGTGTACTTATAGCTAAATTATATTTAGAAGAGAAAGGGANCTTCACGGCAAAGAGGGATTGGGCTGCCATGGCCTGCTTTTGGCCATGACAACCTCCCTAAGTGTACTTATAGCTAACTTATATTTAGAAGAGAAAGGGAAAAAACCGGTATAGTCACCGTAAAAACCCTTTCGACAGGAAAGAATTAAAAAATTATTTAATGCATTATCATATCTAACAGAAAATGCTACAGGAGACAGAGGATAGGAATCATGCTCTTTATTATGATAGGAAAGAGTGCTAGTAGAGAGGGATACGGCGAAACCTGACTTTCGCGGCGTTTGCACCGCACACGAACCCTGCTTCCCGAAAACGCAAGTTACCAAAACTCTGGTCTCAGGTGTCGGCATAAGCGTACAGCGTGTGCTTGTGTGTTGTGTTTAGAAGGAGCGCGGTCGACGGCCGAGGGCGCAGAAGACGGTAAGGTTCCGCG
>NQII01002271.1:293040-329772 GCA_002778355.1 Clitarchus hookeri | reverse complement strand
AATGTCATGTATCACAAGTTTTTTATACGCATTTGAACATAAAAAATATCTTATTTTTTATTAAATATAACTTTTTCATCTATTTTATATATAAATTTTAATATTTCGTTTATAACTAATATAAATAAAGACAGCGAGAAAATAGGCGTGTTGGTAATGTCTAGTAATAAATAGTTCTTGTGCAAAATATTATTACACGGAGCGAGCACGAATGCGGTGCGTTGGCCCTCAGGTGTAATTTTGTAAGCTCTGTTTGTATGAGGCGGAGGGATATTCCTGGAAGTAGAACTTTTGCAGGGCTTCAGAATAGTTGGAAGTAACCGTGACTAGACTAATTTATTCATACAAACGGCTGGGTCTGTTGAAAAACCATACGTAAACAAACACGTTTGTCACTGTTGGCCACGTGACTGACAGTTGCATCGGTGACACGTGAGCCAGTTTTGGGGACATACCACGTCGGGTACTCCACCCATAACCACTTCTCCCCATTCCTCCTCATCCCAAGACTGCGCCTTACGAGGACTTCCAAGCAGAACAGTTTATGTAAAATTAATGTTTCTGCACATACAACTATCATTAAATAAGTGTTCACAGGGGATACATATTTTTGAAGACAGTTGAGATTTTTAAAATAATCTTTTGTCATATTACGTGAATTAAAAAAATTTGTTAAACATACCACTATTTGGTTAGGAATGATTGCGATAAATTGTATTAAACACTATGTATTATGTTTTGGAAGCCTACAGTCATAGGAAATGGCTCTGTACATTTTATAAAGTCGGCGTTATTTGACTACTGCTGCTATCGCCATTTATGTATTCGGCTGCAAGGCAAAAAAAAAGCACATTTATTCCCGGAAAACTTAACTTAGGACCTAAATCTGGTAATTTTCTTAAACGCTTAGAGAGGCTGCGATGGCGTAGTGGTTAGTTAGACTGCTCTTCTCCCACTAATGCGAACTGGGTTCGATTCCCGGTGGGGTCGCTCCCGGCTTTTGGTTGGTGGGTTTTCTCGGGGATCTCCGTTCCTCGCCCTTGCATCCCAGCACTTCTCCATACTCACCTCACTTCACCCTCACCGGCTCTCAAGACCTCGACGGTAACAGCTGCTCAAATCTCTTCACTCACTTAAACCTTTAGAAATTAAACCAATCCAAAGGCATTGATGCCTCTTGNGTAACAGCTGCTCAAATCTCTTCACTCACTTAAACCTTTAGAAATTAAACCAATCCAAAGGCATTGATGCCTCTTGCTGGAGTTGCACAGTAGCTCCGACGACACGATGGGCGATACAAAAAAAACATTGCCAATGGGACTGCAGGTAGAATTTACAGCACCATGCTTTGTACCAAGGTTAGGATTTTTCGGCAACACTTACAAGGCGTTTATAGAATAAACTAGTTTCAAAGGCGGTGGACAGAATGGAAATTTGGAACACTTGATCATGACAATAAGTGCAGATATTACGCAAATGCACCAAAAGGCATTAATGTTACATTTTTTTTAAATTCAATGTTTGGCACAATATCTTTTTCCCTTGCAGGTGAAACTTTTCCACTGTTGGTAAAGTCAGTCAAACTATTTAGTTACACAACGTTGTACATTATTTTTGCAGTGCTGCACGATACGACAAAAAACAGAAATCTTTTTTTAAATTCAAAACTGCTGGCCGTTCGGCAGTTTTCGACGTGCCGACGTCAAAATTGTCTCGTGTTTGATTGGCTGCTCGATTTTTAACTGTCGCGTCGCACATGTCGTATCGTGCTCGTCGGAGCTTTGCTGTTCCGACATAACGACGTTTGGGCGGTTCTTGACACCGAGGTCTTGAAGGACCGACGAGGGTGAAGCGAGGTGAGTACGGTGCAGCGACGGAACTTAAGGNGGTTCTTGACACCGAGGTCTTGAAGGACCGACGAGGGTGAAGCGAGGTGAGTACGGTGCAGCGACGGAACTTAAGGGCGGGGGAAACGGTGACGGTAGATCCCCGAGAAAACGCGCCGGCACGATTCCCACATGCGAAAATCCGGGGTTCGCCTTGATGAAAGGCGAGTAGTTTAACCACTACACCACCGCGGCCTTTCTGACATAACGAAACATATTGAACAGGCAACAGGAGGTACGGCCATCAACGACAGCACGATGGAAGTATATTTTATCTCTACATTCTGTCGTGTCGGTCTCGTCGGGGTACGCAAAGAAAACTNTCAACGACAGCACGATGGAAGTATATTTTATCTCTACATTCTGTCGTGTCGGTCTCGTCGGGGTACGCAAAGAAAACTAAAAATACAAAACACAATTTCTTGCTTATTTCCTACTGTATTTAATAATTAACTTGGCACCAAAACCACTTTCCGTTTTTTTTTTTTCAATTACGTTTTATTCGAATGCATTCAAATTTTGTTAGAAGCAAAGAATAATTATTCACTCTATCATTGAGTTTTATGCAGTATACAGTCTGATGTTATACTATTAGTGACTTGCCATTTTAGGATTTTCCAGCAGTTAAATACAAAACTTGTCGGACCAATATTGTGAAGGTATTGTGAACACTGAATAAAATGTATGACGTTTCGTCGTGCTCTGACGTCATGGCGGGTTTTCGTACTGTGCTAANGTATTGTGAACACTGAATAAAATGTATGACGTTTCGTCGTGCTCTGACGTCATGGCGGGTTTTCGTACTGTGCTAACACGACTACATCATAAAGAGGAACATACGAAATGCCATATACACTTCACTCCTTTGACTTTCATCGTAAGTAAACTTAAGCCCGCCTGAAGACGGGCATTTCGTGTCGTTTTAAGAACGAAACTGTTAATTTTATACCCTCTCCTAGCTCAAACTTAAGCCTACGACGAGAAAACAATACTGGAGACGGAGATATAGCAATAACAGAATTAGAAGTAGCAACAAGTTCATTAATTGCAAAAGTCTTCCAACATATAATGTCTCTTGAATCTATTTGACTAAGATAATTAACACCAGTCACTGTACTGTTATGAGAATGTCTGAAGGAACAAACTTCCAGAATACCAGATCCATTGTGTGCAGTCGTTCCCTGAAGAGCNGTTATGAGAATGTCTGAAGGAACAAACTTCCAGAATACCAGATCCATTGTGTGCAGTCGTTCCCTGAAGAGCGAATCTGTACATAAAATTAAGAAGGATGAAGGATTCTTCTGCAGTCGTAACTTGCTTTACGAAAACATTATCCTCCTTCATAACATCGCAATCAAAAGAACCAATATTCCGAAAAAACAGGTCTTGAAATATGTCTTCTCTTATAATAACGTGCTCGCCTCATGGTTCTGTGAATGTTAATTGGGATTNAAACAGGTCTTGAAATATGTCTTCTCTTATAATAACGTGCTCGCCTCATGGTTCTGTGAATGTTAATTGGGATTCATAACTAATTGAAAACGCACTGCTCCCCAATAAGGCATAATACTACTGAAGCACTCCGCGGCAGCGCTCAGTAAGACTAGGCGCTTGCCGCGACGGGACCTCAGCGATTACCCATAAGAGCAATGTTAAATAATCAAAGGATGTACATCCGCTAAAACTGATAACATTCACAAAGCCATCGATGATTATTGCAGTGTCATGGCCTTATGTTACATTAGAAATGAAAATAAAGATAAAAATTATTGCACAATCATTATTGTGTGCTTTAAATGAAATGCAACAGTAATCGATAACTGAAATGAGCAGTGCAAGTTAATGAAACACAATATTTTGTCCTCGCGTGATGCATAAGTACGTCACTTTTATATTCGGCCAGTTGTGGTGGACGCGTGGCACAGGCACGATGCNTGTCCTCGCGTGATGCATAAGTACGTCACTTTTATATTCGGCCAGTTGTGGTGGACGCGTGGCACAGGCACGATGCACATTGTGTTCCTGCCTCGTGTCATTCCCTGCACGCTGTCTGCGCTGAGAGATTGTATTGAATAGATGAGTTGGCTGCGTCATTCATGCAAATGGGACGTAGAAGAAAGAATACAACGTTTGAACAGCGGCAGCTGGTAATTTTTCTTCATGCAAAGAAGAAATCTCAACGAGAATTGCGGAGCACTGAATCTGCCAAGGTCCACTGTTTGAGACATCATAACAATGTTTGAGAAGGAAGACAGAATATATTCGACACATCAAAAAGGACAGCCAAAGAAACTAAGCGAGAGAGAAGAACGTCTAGTAATGAGGAAAATAAAGGAAGATAAAATTAATGCTTGCAAACTTACCACGCAGATACTGAATGAATGTGGAAACAACGTCCATCCAGAAACCTTACGACGAGTTATCGGAAGAGTAGGATATAATGGCAGGGTACCTAGAAAGAAGCATTTTATTAATGATGTGAATAGAAGACATTGACGTAAGTTCGCAAAAGACCACGCTGACAAAGATGAAAGCTAGTGGAATGATGTGATTTTTGCGAGTGAGGTGAAAATGTATGGTTCTGATGGCAGGGTAACAGTATGGCGCAAGCCAAATGAGGAACTAAAACCTGGGAACCTACAACGTACTGTGAAACACGGTGGAGGTAGTATTGTGATCTGAGGCTGTATATCTTCAGCAGGCGTTGGAGAGGCAGTGCGTATCGATGGAACAATAAGGAAAACTATCTCAACATCCCGAAAGTAAACCTACACAAGAGTGCTGAAAAACTGGGCATTAGGAACACGTTTAAGTTCTACCAAGATAATGACCCAAAACACAAGTCGTACATTGTCAAGAGCTGGCTTTAGTATAACTGTTCCAAAGTCATTAACACACCTCCTCAATCACCCGACCTGAATCCCATAGAAAATCTGTGGGATGAACTCAAAAGAAGACTGAGGACTACTACAATTCGGTCCACAAAAAATTAGAGAAAAGGTTCAAGGAAGAAAGGAGTAAGATTGGCTCCGAATGAACCAGGAAAATAATTACTAATATGCCACAACGCCTGCGAGAAGTAATTAAACAGAATGGCCATGCTACCAGGTACTAAAAGACTTTGTTTAGTTTGCAAAGAGGATTGTGTTTGTGTTTGAATGATGACGGCCAAATATTAAAGTGGCGTACGTATGCAGCATGGAAGACAAAATCATATTGTTTGTTAAGTTGCATTGCTCATTTTAGTTATTGGCTACCGCTATATTTCATTTAAAGCACAATGATTGTGCAATATGTTTTATGTTTATTTTAATTTCTATTGTAACAAAAGGCTATGACACTGCAACAATAATCGGTGGCCGAATATTAATGTGAGCTACTGCACATTAAATGTGATTCTGCCTTTGTCAAAATGTTCCCAACTCTCCTGCCACAGAAAAACAGGTTTCTTTTCTCTTCTCCTTCTTCTACTGGGGTGATGCTTTTCTACCTTCGGTGGCTTCCATTATCTCACCTCTTTCTTTAATCAAAAGGTCCAGGGATATTGCCCAGCTATCACTTGAAGAGCATCCGTGGATGTTGTTCTGTATGCCTTCGTAGCTGCCAACAGTGCTGCTCTCTGTGTCTTTAAAATTAGCTTTTTATCTGTACCTGTGATGCTGTTCTGTATCACACTGCTGCTCCATACATGGTGTTATGATTTGTTTATATTGTGGTCAAACCGTACTTGTTGTTAAGGTTGTCGGGGGGAAATCATGATGGTAGAGCAGGTGGGGTGAATAAATATAATAAGCTATAGGTTACTACACTGAAGAGCCAAAAAAACTGGTACACCTGCCTAATATAGTGTAGGGCCCCCGAGCACGCAGAAGTGCCGCAANGTAGAGCAGGTGGGGTGAATAAATATAATAAGCTATAGGTTACTACACTGAAGAGCCAAAAAAAAACTGGTACACCTGCCTAATATAGTGTAGGGCCCCCGAGCACGCAGAAGTGCCGCAAGACGACGTGGCATGGACTTGACTAATGTCTGAAGGTATGCAGGAGGCAATTCACACCATCAATCCTGCAGGGCAGTCCACAAATCCAATCTGCGCCAATTTGAGAAATGGTTGCACGTCTGTCACGTTCAATGATTCTCGTCAGTCGTAGTTTGTCCCGTTCTTTCACGATCTTTTTTCCGGCCGCAGCGATGTCGAAGATGTGATGTTTTACCGGATTCCCGATATTCATGGTACACTCGTGAAATGGTCGTACGCGAACATCCAAATGTTATCGCTACCTCGGAGATGTCATGTCCCATCTCTCGTGCGCCGACTATAACACCTCGTTCAAACTTACTTAAATCTTGATAACCTGCCATTGTAACAGCAGTAACCGATCTAGCTGCCGACCGCATCGCGTTACTCTGATTGGTTCCATGCCTCTGTTATTTGCATACGCACGCCTATACCAGTTTTTTTAGCTCTTAAGTGTATATGGCTATGTAATAAAACATCTGGAGATTACATAAAATACTATAAGATCGGGGGAGCATTGTTAATTTAACTACATCCACTACCGTACTGAGAGCCACGTTGGTATATTGTAATTGTGAAGTATACAAAGGATGATGAAGTATGACGAGTTACGGCGGTCGGCACAGCAGCCTTATGTGACATCCATCTCGGCCGGCTTCACATGGAGAAACACTTCCTCTGCCGCCTCTCTGCATTGCCCTCATATCGGCGTGACATAACGCAACATGGCCTGATTCCCCGGCTGGTAGAGGGGATTCCTGCTTACCGGGGTCTAGGCAGTGCGAGTCCCGATTGCGACAACTGGCTGTCCTGATTACAGCTCGTGTGTGATGGCGTGTTCAGGCAGGCCTTCGAATTAAGGCCTATTCACGATATCGAAACAATTACCATTGCTGTGAAGACACCTTTATATAGTGCCAGGAGACGGTAGACATCCATTTCATCTTGCTGTAGAAAGATACAGCTTTATCCAATGAGTATCTGATGCGGTCGTGGAATCGTAATTTACTATCCTTAACCACACCAAGATACATGACCTTGTCTTTCAGCTTGATGGGCCTTCCTTGAAATCTGATTATCGGTGCTCTCTTGAGCATTGCGTTTGTCTTGTCTACTGCAAAGTTGAGTTTTAATGCATTTCCACACTCTTCTACTTTATTTAGTATTTCCTCAGTTTTGGCTTCTAGTTCTCTTCTGCTCCATGCCGGTATGATGACCAGAGCATCATCTCCGTAGGCAAAAATTTCACATTCAGCTGATATGGTCATATGCAGTAAACTGTCGAAAAGGACGTTCCATAGTAGAGGCCCTAAGACTGAGCCTTCCGAGCATCCCCTCGTCAAAGTTTGCCGAACTTCTATCTATTTCTCTTTATGTGTATACTTATTATGTCTTCAAAATAGCCCAGCATTAGTCCAAATATGTTTCTTGAGCATTCTTTCTTTTTTAGTTGCCATAATATTTCTGGCCACCATGCGTGGTAAAATTCTCCTCATTTCTCTAGGAAAATTCCCTGGACACACGTCTGTGGTGATAGTTTTACTTTCTTTGTCACTTCAAGGACTGCTGACTCTGTACCACTGCCTTTCCTGAAGCCAAACTGTCGCTGTTGTAATCCATTTGTAGCATCCACGGAGTTTATTATTCATTTGTTGACTAGTGTCTCCATCATTTTGCCCATCACTGGTAATTATGTTAATGGTCGATACTATTTGGGACTTGTAGGATCTTTTTCTCCACCTTTGTAGAGTATTATTAGAATGCCTCTTTTTTTTTTTTTTTTTTTTTTTGGAAACATCCTTGTTCCAACCCATCATTGATTATGTTCAGCAGATCTTGTCTTATCCGAGAGTAAACTCTTTTAATAATTTCTGTTGTTATATTGTCATGTCCTGGAGCTTTCCTTAGTTTCATATCTTTGTTTACTTGGTCGAGTTCTTTCATTGTAAACTTAGACATCAATTCAGTTTCTAGCAGTATTTTCATGGCAATCCTTTTCTCTTGTACTTCATTTCCATTTTCGATAAAGTCCTCTGGCAGAAGGGCTTTTACTAGTTCTTATGAATTTTCTTACATATCAATAATAGTTCTGCCAGTAACCTTTAGGCTCTTCATGACTTGTTTGGCTTTCAGTTTGCAGACTAGTATCTTATATACAAGTCCCCGTGGATCTTCATTCCCCTTCTCTGTTACGAACTTTCTCCAGGAGTTCTTCTTCTTTTCTTTTATTATATTCTTATAATTCTACCTTTTTATTTTGTACTATTGTTATTCATTCTTCTTCTTCTGTCTTCGTCTCATTGCCTTTTAAGATTTTCCTGACCTGCTTTCTAAGTTGTTCTAATTCACCATCCCGCCCGTTATTTAGTGGGACTCCTGGTACTGAGGTTCGTAGAACCTTGTCACATGTCTCCTGGATTAATCTTGTTAGGTCTTCTGTTCTCTGGTGTAGATCTTCCCAAGTTTCAGCTCTGTATTTCTGGAGTTTCTCCATTAAATCTTCATCAAATTTTCTCCAATTTGCATCGTGGTGTATGTATCTTGTTATAGGAGTGTCTTCGCTTTTTCTTCCACGATTTTCTTTTACCTCAAAAATAATAAATCGGTGATCGCTGGTTGAGTCTTCTGTAACGGTCCAAAAGTCAACAAGTCTGTGGCTGCATTCCTGGTTACAACAGTAATGCCCAGCATAGATTCTGTGCCATGTGCAGGTGAAACACAGTTTCATGTCAACATGTAAAGGCTGCTCATGGTAAACTGAGCACTTTTGAAAGACCTGCACAAGATCTACTTGTATGCACATTGTGTATTCTTCCGCCATATTTAAAATTAACATTTCCATGGGCCTGGTTACTTTATTAATGCGTCGATCAAGGAAAACTGTACAATTATTAGGAAAGTAAATATTTCACAAATTTTCTAATTCTTACAATTTGCATGCATTAGAAAAAAACAGAAAGCAAAATAAATAATTTTAGTTGTCACGGAAGCTTACCTAACACTTTCGATTCAATGTTAAGTTATGGAACTACTTTCCTTCCGTCGTTATAAACTTTATTTGGCGCATGTCAGTCAGTTTACCCGTTTATAATATATATACAAATATATGCAGGTANTTCTGGCCACCATGCGTGGTAAAATTCTCCTCATTTCTCTAGGAAAATTCCCTGGACACACGTCTGTGGTGATAGTATTACTTTCTTTGTCACTTCAAGGACTGCTGGCTCTGTACCACTGCCTTTCCTGAAGCCAAACTGTCGCTGTTGTAATCCATTTGCAGCATCCACGGAGTTTATTATTCATTTGTTGACCAGTGTCTCCATCATTTTGCCTATCACTGGTAATTATGTTAATGGTCGATACGATTTGGGACTTGTAGGATCTTTTTCTCCACCTTTGTAGAGTATTCTTAGAATGCCTTTTTTTTTTCTCTCCATATTCTTGGGAAACATCCGCGTTCCAACCCATCATTGATTATGTTCAGCAGATATTGTCTTATCCGAGAGTAAACTCTTTTAATAATTTCTGTTGTTATATTGTCATGTCCTGGAGCTTTCCTTAGTTTCATATCTTTGTTTACTTGGTCGAGTTCTTTCATTGTAAACTTAGACATCAATTCAGTTTCTAGCAGTATTTTCATGGCAATCCTTTTCTCTTGTACTTCATTTCCATTTTCGATAAAGTCCTCTGGCAGAAGGGCTTTTACTAGTTCTTATGAATTTTCTTACATATCAATAATAGTTCTGCCAGTAACCTTTAGGCTCTTCATGACTTGTTTGGCTTTCAGTTTGCAGACTAGTATCTTATATACAAGTCCCCGTGGATCTTCATTCCCCTTCTCTGTTACGAACTTTCTCCAGGAGTTCTTCTTCTTTTNATCTTATATACAAGTCCCCGTGGATCTTCATTCCCCTTCTCTGTTACGAACTTTCTCCAGGAGTTCTTCTTCTTTTTTTTTATTATATTCTTATAATTCTACCTTTTTATTCTGTACTATTGTTATTCATTCTTCTTCTTCTGTCTTCGTCTCATTGCCTTTTAAGATTTTCCTGACCTGCTTTCTAAGTTGTTCTAATTCACCATCCCACCCGTTATTTAGTGGGACTCCTGGTACTGAGGTTCGTAGAACCTTGTCACATGTCTCCTGGATTAATCTTGTTAGGTCTTCTGTTCTCTGGTGTAGATCTTCCCAAGTTTCAGCTCTGTATTTCTGGAGTTTCTCCATTAAATCTTCATCAAATTTTCTCCAATTTGCATCGTGGTGTATGTATCTTGTTATAGGAGTGTCTTCGCTTTTTCTTCCACGATTTTCTTTTACCTCAAAAATAATAAATCGGTGATCGCTGGTTGAGTCTTCTGTAACGGTCCAAAAGTCAACAAGTCTGTGGCTGCATTCCTGGTTACAACAGTAATGCCCAGCATAGATTCTGTGCCATGTGCAGGTGAAACACAGTTTCATGTCAACATGTAAAGGCTGCTCATGGTAAACTGAGCACTTTTGAAAGACCTGCACAAGATCTACTTGTATGCACATTGTGTATTCTTCCGCCATATTTAAAATTAACATTTCCATGGGCCTGGTTACTTTATTAATGCGTCGATCAAGGAAAACTGTACAATTATTAGGAAAGTAAATATTTCACAAATTTTCTAATTCTTACAATTACATGCATTAGAAAAAAGAGAAAGCAAAAGAAATTATTTTAGTTGTCACGGATGCTTACCTAACACTTTCGATTCAATGTTAAGTTATGGAACTACTTTCCTTTCGTCGTTATAAACTTTATTTGGCGCATGTCAGTCAGTTTACCCGTTTATAATATATATACAAATATATGCAGGTAGGGCCAGTGACATTTTTCAAAGGTTGATTTTAAAAGTGCTCAGTTTATCGTGAACAGCCTATAGGTTTGTGTGTGTGTGTGTGTAGGAGGGGGGGGGGGTAATGTCCCCCTTTTTGGACCCGCCCATGCGGTTCCACCATCTAGTCTGTGACAAGATTGAAAAAATTGCGTTGTTAGGATTGCCAACTGTTTTTTTTGTATGGGATTTCCCGTATCCTGGGGCTGAAAGAATTATTCCATATGGATATAGGACGGGACGTTATATCAAACCCGTACCTCAAACTTCTTCGAAAATAAACTGAATGTTAATACACAGAGTGTCCGTAATTTACCACTCCCGCGATTACAGGTACGCATTACTCTGATGCTCTAACTCGATGGCCACAGACAGATAAGGTGGCCGCCTGGTTGAAGGAATTTTGCACGTCTGGGGCCTAAAAGCGTGGGAGCGCTAGGGGCGACCGAGACATGCGCATCAACTCTCTCATCGCCTCTACGCGCAAATCACTGAACTGGCGTGCAGTCTTGCCGTCGATAACGCGCCTCTATGAGACTTTCAGCGGAGACCCTGCCATTTTATGACGTAATAATAAAAATAATAGTTTGATGCACGTCCCTATTCCTTTTTTTAATGTTTTGTACCGGAATGTTCTTACCTAAAGTTGACCGCGAAAACACTCGTTTGAGCCATTTTCAACATCACAAAAACACGCTTTAGAGAGAAACGGAGGAACTGAAAAAAAAGTTTACAGACGCGTAACCGTTTCTTAAATGCTATTCGTAAGCAGACCTTACTCAAGACAAGTTGGACGGTTTGATATAAAACGTTTTCTGCTGGAGCTCTGCACACCGTTCGGTGGCCTACCCCNTTTATGACGTAATAATAAAAATAATAGTTTGATGCACGTCCCTATTCCTTTTTTTAATGTTTTGTACCGGAATGTTTTTACCTAAAGTTGACCGCGAAAACACTCGTTTGAGCCATTTTCAACATCACAAAAACACGCTTTAGAGAGAAACGGAGGAACTGAAAAAAAGTATACAGACGCGTAACCGTTTCTTAAATGCTATTCGTAAGCAGACCTCACTCAAGACAAGTTGGACGGTTTGATATAAAACGTTTTCTGCTGGAGCTCTGCACACCGTTCGGTGGCCTACCCCNCACTCAAGACAAGTTGGACGGTTTGATATAAAACGTTTTCTGCTGGAGCTCTGCACACCGTTCGGTGGCCTACCCCGGTGACCACCTTAAAAATGACGCCGGAAAGTTGGTATTCGCCAAAAAGTGCGTTTCATGGAAGTACTCAGGATTTGCCGATATGTGCACAATTATATTTTTCTCGCAGTGTGTGTTGGCGTCATCTGTTTTGAAACAGATTTAATAAGAAATCCAAAACATACTGTATTATGACTGTAGTTGCAACTAATGTGTTTTTATATAATGTTCACAGAAAACCTAGACTGATGTATAATACTGATTTTGCACATTGCATATGGTATTTGAAACTGTTATTTTTTTTGTAACAATTTACATTGATATTTTCAATGGGATCAGATGTGCGACTGGTTGTCGTCGAAAGTGTCCCTTACGGCAATCTAAAAAAAGATGGCTACTCTAGCTGATTGACGTTAACAATCGCGGACATATTTTACGGATGAAGACTCACTTGCAGTAGCAGAGAATGATTTCCTCATCTTACAAATCCAACTTACGTTAATGTTTGATACCGGGGGCACTGGGACCAAAATTGAAAGTTTGAAATAATTCTGCGTAGTTTTTATTAGGTTTTTAAAAATGCGTGTTCGCGTCAGTGACACGTCACATTAGGTCAGCTTTAGTGAAATACGCTGTTTTCATTATTTTGATGAATGCTGTTTGTTATGAAATGACGGCAACTATAATTTATTTTATTAGGGCTTATATATTTTCGTTACAAGACTTTTCCGCTAAAATAAATAAATAAATAAAATCGGCGAACTTTGGCGATACTAATTTTTAAGAACACGTCGGCAGCGGAACAAAATAAAGTTAATTTGAAATTCAGATCACGCAGTTGGTTACGAAGGGGGTCAGGGGACAAGGAGAATTACGAAATAGAGTCTATNACGTCGGCAGCGGAACAAAATAAAGTTAATTTGAAATTCAGATCACGCAGTTGGTTACGAAGGGGGTCAGGGGACAAGGAGAATTACGAATCACGGTTTCTTCACACTTTTTGAATCAAACCTTTGAAAAATCATCCAATGCAAGACTAAGACTGCTTGGCTGTTTCCTAAATACAGGGTGGTCCGACTAACGTGACACCCCCCGAAATTTCTGGAACGGTTGCAGATCACGAAATGCCGTTTTCGCTAAATCAAACTACGCACGGGGACAAGTAATTTGCCGCAAAGCGATTGTTCGTAACACTAGTATGGACAGAAATAATTAAATCACATATGATTTTTCCCCTGCAGACATACGTNCAAAGCGATTGTTCGTAACACTAGTATGGACAGAAATAATTAAATCACATATGATTTTTCCCCTGCAGACATACGTCTATTTCAACGGCACCTGAAAGTACGTGTAAAGAGGGATTCAGTGATATAGCATATACAATTGAAAGTGACACAGAAGCGCCAAGAAATTATGTGCAAATATGAGTAAGTTAGGGGGGCCGGTAGCATGGGGCAGTGGACCTGTACTCACAGCTGTAAGCAAGAAACACACGCCGTGACTCATCCTGGCGGGACCTCTTCCTTATAGCAGCGTAGCACCAGTCCCCGTAATCTGTTATGGTAAGTGGCATTGCAGTGTATGGCTGTACGTACGCAATTAAGTTCACGAATGAGGAATAACGGGACGCTCTACTTATTTATGGTGTGTGTGGCAGAAATGCCAAGCAAGCCGTCCAATTCTATGGTGGAAGGTATCCTAATCGGACACCCATCTCATGGCAAACGATACGAAGAATTTGCACACGTTTCTTGTCACGAGGTGATTGGAATTCCACAACACGAGTGCGACGAAAGACTTGTTACGGGCGAGACGCATCAACACGATGTGTTGGCACGTGTCAATGCAAACCCCCACATGGGTAAGCGAGATCTTTCCAGGTTCTTGGGAATATGCAAAACAAGTGTGTTAAGGATACTGCGTCAACGGGATTTCCATCCAAATCACGTGGCTCTTCATCAGACATTACATGAAGGTGATTTACAGCAGCGTGTTCAGTTTTGTAGGTTTGTTCTGATGTCTGTAAGGGATAACAGAGATTTTCTGAAGAACATACTATTTACTGATGAAGCGACCTTCACAAGCCATGGGCCCGTAAATTTAGGAAATATGCACTACTGGGCGACGAAGAATCCGCTTTGGGTCCAGTATGTGGAGCACCACCGACAGTGGAAAGTGAATGTGTGGTGTGGAATCGTNCGACGAAGAATCCGCTTTGGGTCCAGTATGTGGAGCACCACCGACAGTGGAAAGTGAATGTGTGGTGTGGAATCGTTTGAGACTACGTCATAGGGCCATACTTCATTCAAGGGACAATGACCGGCTATACGTACGCCCATTTCCTCAGAGACCTTACAGGCACTTCTGTAAGATATACCGCTCGGCATACGTCGTGATATGTGGTTTGAGCATCATGGTTGTCCTGCGNCTTACAGGCACTTCTGTAAGATATACCGCTCGGCATACGTCGTGATATGTGGTTTGAGCATCATGGTTGTCCTGCGTATTTTGCTTTGGTGGCGAGGCAAGTGTTAAATGAAAAGTTTCCAAACCGGTGGTGTTGTAAGATGGCCAGCTCGCTCCCCCGACCTCACAACTCTCGATTTTTTCCTACGGGGAACACTGAAAGATAGGGTGTACAAGACGGTTTCTACGACGCCAGAAGACATTTCAGGAACGCATTGTGGCGGCTTGCAGAGTCATTACGCCAGAAACTCATCAGGCCGCTCGTCGCTCGCTACATGTGCGTTTACAAATGTGTGCTGTCGATGGTAAACACATCGAGCACATACTGTGAAAAGACCTAATGTGTAGCGTTTCAAACATAACTGTGCTCTTTTGTGCAATGCGTGCTGATGCGATTGCATTTCTCCTTAGGTTTGTTTGTTATATTTTTGCTATGCATCTGTACGCACTCGTTACTCAGTACAGTTAATGACTAGGAAACAAATCTCCTGAATTACGTTGGTATCTAAATAAAACGTCATGTATTGATATCAGACTTGCACTCACATTAACAGTCTTCCCTCCGCTGCGGTGCTCTTCTTTGTCCAATATCACATTCCGTGCCCTTTGCCCCATTAAGGTAAGCGCTACGCTGCTATACGGAAGCGATCCAGCCAGGATGAGTCACGGCGATTGTTGCTTGCTTACAGCTGTGAGTACAGGTCCACTGCCCCATGCTACCCACCCACCTAGCTTAATAATATTTGCACATTATTTCNCCACCCACCTAACTTAATCATATTTGCACATTATTTCTTGTTGTTTCTGTGCTACTTTCCATCGCATATGCTATATCACTGAATCCCTCTTTGCACGTACTTTCAGATGCCGTTGAAATAAATATATGTATGTTTCCGTGAGAAAAATCATACGCGGTTTAATTATTTCTGTCCACACACACACGTGTTACGAATAGTCACTTTGCGGCAAATTACTTGCCCCGTACGTAATTTCATTTAGCGAAAACAGTATTTCGTGATCTGCAACAGTTCCGGAAATTTCTGAGATGTCCACGTTAGGCGGACCATTCTGTATANCATGGTTGTCCTGCGCATTTTGCTTTGGTGGCGAGGCAAGTGTTAAATGAAACGTTTCCAAACCGGTGGTTAGGGCTTTGTGGTGTTGTAAGATGGCCAGCTCGCTCCCCCGACCTCAAAACTCTCGATTTTTTCCTACGGGGAACACTGAAAGATAGGGTGTACAAGACGGTTTCTACGACGCCAGAAGACATTTCAGGAACGCATTGTGGCAGCTTGCAGAGGCATTACGCCAGAAACTCATCAGGCCGCTCGTCGCTCGCTACATGTGCGTTTACAGATGTGTATTGCTGTCGATGGTAAACACATCGAGCACATGCTGTGAAAAGACCTAATGTGTAGCGTTTCAATCATAACTGTGCTCTTTTGTGCAATGCGTGCTGATGCGATTGCATTTCTCCTTAGGTTGGTTTGCTATATTTTTGCTATGCATCTGTACGCACTCGTTACTCAGTACAGTTAATGACTAGGAAACAAATTTCCTGAATTACGTTGGTATCTAAATAAAACGTCATGTATTGATATCAGACTTGCACTCACATTAACAGTCTTCCCTCCGCTGCGGTGCTCTTCTTTGTCCAATATCACATTCCGTGCCCTTTGCCCCATTAAGGTAAGCGCTACGCTGCTATACGGAAGCGATCCAGCCAGGATGAGTCACGGCGATTGTTGCTTGCTTACAGCTGTGAGTACAGGTCCACTGCCCCATGCTACCAGCCCACCTAGCTTAATAATATTTGCACATTATTTCTTGGGGTTTCTGTGTTACTTTCCATCGCATATGCTATATCACTGAATCCCTCTTTGCACGTACTTTCAAATACCGTTGAAATAAATATATGTATGTTTCCATGAGAAAAATCATACGTGGTTTAATTATTTCTTTCCACACACACACACACACGTGTTACGAATAGTCACTTTGCGGCAAATTACTTGCCCCGTACGTAATTTAATTTAGTGAAAACAGTATTTCGTGATCTGCAACAGTTCCGGAAATTTCTGAGATGTCCACGTTAGGCGGACCATTCTGTATANCGAAAACAGTATTTCGTGATCTGCAACAGTTCCGGAAATTTCTGAGATGTCCACGTTAGGCGGACCATTCTGTATATCATTCACGAGCGTTTTAAACTTGTGTTAAGATAAAAGTACCTTGGTTTTGGTTAAATTGAACTTTCAACTATATTTTATCTATAAATTATATTTTATTTGTCATTAATTCGAATAAAAAGAGGAAAAAATTAGGTATGTTGGTAATGCCTGGTAAGAAATAGTTCTTGTGCAAAATATTATTAGAGAGAGTGCGCACGAATGCGGTGCGTAGTTCCTTTGGTGTAATTTTCTAGACACTGTTAAGCTTTGTTTGCACGAAGCGGAGGAATATTATGTAAGTAGAACTTTCGCAGGGCTTTAGAAAATTTGGAAGTAACCGTGAAAGGATATGAAACATAGTGTTTAACAGAGGTGCAATAATAAACTACGGTACACAAATAAAGCCTCGTCCACAATCGACTTGATGCTAAAAGATAAACTCTAAACGATTGTTCTATATCTTCGTACATACATGTACTTTCAATGATTTACTGGACATAATAAATTAAACTAAATTAAACTTCCAAACTGGAATTTTAATATGTTTATTTAATTTTCATTTACGCCAGTTGGTCAACTGGTTAGATATTTTAACGTCTTTTTTNCTGGAATTTTAATATGTTTATTTAATTTTCATTTACGCCAGTTGGTCAACTGGTTAGATATTTTAACGTCTTTTTTTGTACGCAGACATGAGTTCTCTCTCGTAGATCACGTTCTAAAGAAACAAAAACGCAAAAGCAGAAATAATTNTTTTTTGTACGCAGACATGAGTTCTCTCTCGTAGATCACGTTCTAAAGAAACAAAAACGCAAAAGCAGAAATAATTGTAGTGAAATGTATGTTTAAACTTTACGACCTGAAATGTACAGTTGTGAAACGACGTGCGTAGTAATAAGAGTGGATAGGCTACGCACAAGAAAATTAAAAGTACGTCGAATTCCTATGCAACTACGAATGCGTTACTGTCTGTCTCGTGTAACTTGGTAAAATTTTGACAGCTCGACGAAAGTAGCGACGATGTTTACCTTTTTGTTTATGTATCCTTTCGCCATCAGCTGGTGCGTCAAGTGGCGGCTGTATATTAATTTTATTAACACGCTGACAGTTAATCCACTTTACATTGTAATTCTAAACAAATTTGAAGGTATTTATAGGCTCACATCTGTCTAAAACGTTTGTAGGTTTTAAAAGTAAAAACAGAAAAGCCTTGCAAAAAAAAAAATTACGTATTTGTTACCAATTTTTTTTATTTATCACACACAACGAATCTGGGTTAACATTAGCGAGACGGTAATTGGATGTTACAGCTAAGACTGGAAATAAAAGTAATTGGGGAAGCTTGCTTGACAACGCACTTTTCATTCGTCAACAAACAACTTACCAGCAGTTATTCTGCTACTACTGATACTAATCCGCTNGCTTGACAACGCACTTTTCATTCGCCTACAAACAACTTACCAGCAGTTATTCTGCTACTACTGATACTAATCCGCTTGAGTTAGAAATATTTGGAGTGGAATAACGTAAGAATTCTTCAAAACTACCCACGCGCATCCCGTTTTCTTCGTTTTATTAACACAGAATAGTAACAACACGAAAACAACTAAAATTTGGGTTTGCGGGAGAACTTCGCACGTGATGGATGTTAGCGTAACGAAAACGATTACCGGCCCAATATAAATTACTAGCAAACAAAATCGCTGTACACGGAATAATTGAAGATTTATACAGAGCTCGCGGACAAATAAAACCATTGGTATATGTTCGTAAATTTGTTATTTTAAACAAGAAAACTATATTTTGTTCCTGGCTGGTTGTGGAAGAGCATGTTGTAACAAATTGCGTGGTAGGACTTGTTGTGAGCTACCTCAACAGGTAGCAGCACTTTCGCCTATCTCTTGATTCCGTCTTTGTAAAAATTCACTTTTCTCCTTTTATTGGCTCAAAACCAGGGTTAAAAATATATTTCGTCAAATTATTTGAAAAAAGTATTCAACTATACCCTCCGATATTTCTGTAGGCTTTTGAATTTAATATCAAGCATGTATGGAAGGTGGTGAGAGTGGGGGTAAGACATAAAAAGAACTTCCAATGTTTAAGTTGCATTTCATTTGAATACGGACCGTTTTAATGTTCGTTTCATTATTAACACATAAATTCTACTTTAGTAAGACGNTTCATTATTAACACATAATTACTACTTTAGTAAGACGTTTAGTTTGTAATAACAGCTGGTTTGCGAACACGTAAAATAAAACTTATTAATTCATCAAGGAACTCTTTCTTATCTGCGTATTTATGCTTGTTTGATGTGCGTCGGCAGTGCAGTCAGAATAGCTAACGCAATATTAATTTCCATTCGTTCATGTATCAGCTGATAAAGGATTTTGTAAATGGCACGTTGTTTGTTACGTAAACGTCAAGTGCCACACCCTGACTGTCAAAATCTCGCCAACTTATGAGTCAGACAATAGCAATGGGGGTATTGTTAAGCAGGCAAGCACCATTATACAAAAGGTATTCAGTCTGGAGCGTTATTGGTATGCTTATGGTTATGTCGATTGTAGCATGGCCTCGAGTGTGTATGACTCGTCGCTCTACGTCACAAGCCGCGCAGCGGAAATGAGATGATTTACGATCAGGGGGGAGAGGAGGCGGCCAGCGCAAAATTGTACCTTATTCCCACCAAACTACAAAAGAAGATACAAGATACAACAAAACAGATAAAATAAAAACAATATATCAAGTATGTTATTAATTATGACTCTTAATATTCATCCAGTACCATGTGTTTCCGTGGTGTAGTGGTTATCACATCCGCCTAACACGCGGAAGGTCCCCGGTTCGATCCCGGGCGGAAACATGCAATATTTTTTTACTTCCTCTTGGGAGTTGGTCTTTAAAAACATCAGACGGGATTTATTTTAAAGTTTTATTTACATTGACATGCCAACGTTTCAATTTCACTCTCCTAAGATATAGAACAGAAATAATTTTTTAGAATCCTACGACTACGGACGGGGCAAAATTGGGTCATATGTAGATTTTAATTATTTACTTATTCATGTATTTGCCAGACGTAACCTGTTTTCAGCGATATTATTTTTCATTGGCACATTAATTATNATTATTTACTTATTCATGTATTTGCCAGACGTAACCTGTTTTCAGCGATATTATTTTTCATTGGCACATTAATTATGTTAATTGGTGTGTAATTTCAATGCTCGTTTAAATTTTGTATATTTTATCGTATACACATTTATATGTCCATCTAGTCTGTTATTTTTGTAATGTGTTTAGAAGACCCTAGTATACGNTATTTTATCGTATACACATTTATATGTCCATCTAGTCTGTTATTTTTGTAATGTGTTTAGAAGACCCTAGTATACGAGCAGTTATTGATCCATTGCCATGGTAACTAAGTGACGTGATGCGTAATTCTTGCCGCTAGCACTCTCGTGACTGGTCAGTTTTTAGACAGAGTTATTTAATTATGTGTTTGGAAGGAATTTTCTAGCCATCTTGGTGTTCAAAAACAGGACGCTAGCCCGCATGGTTTTAATTTAGTTTAAATTATAAGGACCAGAGTTCGAAAACAGGCCGTCTCGAAGGAGACGAAGGTGCGAGACAAGTGTTAGGAAGAAGCCGGCCTGTATCGGTGGCAGCCCGCGTATATTTTCAGGGTAATTAAAACTACAGCGTGTGGTATAATGAGCTGGGACTAATGGCACTACAGGCCCGAGAGCCTGAATAGGGAATCCCGCGATAAGACGGCTGTCGCANGATAATGAGCTGGGACTAATGGCACTACAGGCCCGAGAGCCTGAATAGGGAATCCCGCGATAAGACGGCTGTCGCATCCGGGGACGAGATCGCCAGTGACGCCTAGAACTTCAACAATTCTTCGTTTTTCAATTATAATCTATTAAGTTTATAAACTATTTTATTAAGAAGCAGAGACAATTTTTTTTTTTTTTTNCTTCGTTTTTCAATTATAATCTATTAAGTTTATAAACTATTTTATTAAGAAGCAGAGACAATTTTTTTTTTTTTTTTTTTAGTTGAACTGACTAATACAACCACGCACATCCTCGGCATTTAGAATATTTTGCTTAAAACNATTTTTTTTTTTTTTTAGTTGAACTGACTAATACAACCACGCACATCCTCGGCATTTAGAATATTTTGCTTAAAACACTGAGCTAGTTTGGAGCAGAGAGGTCAATCAATTAATAAATTTATTTTTCTGGACGTAAAGAAATTTTCATTGCAAAGTTTAAAGTAAATCGAACAAATCAGTCACGAGAGAAACTAGTGTTGCTGAGGCCACACACAAAATCTAGCCTGCAAATTGGTTACATTATTCCTGTCACTATTCAGCCGATTACACGAAANTGCTGAGGCCACACACAAAATCTAGCCTGCAAATTGGTTACATTATTCCTGTCACTATTCAGCCGATTACACGAAATCTAATTAAATTCCACATTTTTCTTGCAACGTTTCTGTGCAGTAATTATTTTCAGACGCAGTAGACATTTTCCTAGTTATTTTTTTTTTTGTTTTTTGTATCTCAATATTTGCTGTGCTATTTACGCGTGTTTTTCTGTCACTCACATACATATGTTCCCAACTCTGGAGTACTAACTGCCGCTAGACGGCATAAATTATCTAACCCTACACATCCAGCACTTAGTGGCGGAGTTGTTACAGAACAAAATTTTTTAGAACAGAAATGAACATAAATATTTTGTTGCCAAGCAGGCGGCAATTATTCGTTCACGTACTTTAATTCTCGGGGCCGCGATGGCTAAGCGGTTAGCCTGCTCACCTCCCACCAATGCTAACTGGGTTCAATCCCCGGCCGGGTCACTCCCGGATTTTTCACAAGGGGGAATCGGGCAATATCCCGTTTCCCTCGCATTCGCGCGCTTCTCCATTCTCCTCTCATTTCACATTATCATCGGCTCTCAAGACCTCGACGGTGCTACAATTAAAATATTGGCAGCGACACAATAGTGCAGTGATAAAATTTCCGTTCTACATTTAATGTAACAGAACCGGACATACATTTTGCTGTTAATCCCTCGCATTCTCCACAAATATTGATTTATGTACACTCAGTACTCTAACAAGCAGACACGTTAATGAGCAGGTGGCGTGTTTCAGCTAACTTGAAAGTAAGCAAAGAAAGTGCATTAGACTAGTGTATTTTCACAAGGAGATAGATTGGGTGCATGTAGATTCTCTTAAGGAAACTAAATTGTAATTATTAATTAGTATACTGCGTGCAGCGTGTGTGGTTGACAGGCGAGATTGTAGCTTACACCTGTATTCTCACCGCGTTGAACTACGTATAAATGGTTTTCAAAATTTCACTTCCACAATCGCTTCATCATGTCTGCGCGACTTTAAGGCTTCCGCTGCTGTTTTCTGCTTCCTTCTAGTGTAGTATCTGGCTAATGTCTGCACCAGTGCACGTGTATTCTCACTTTACAGTTATTTTTAGTAATTTTGTACGGCATACTGTACGTACACCGACACTTGTGGACGCGATTAATATTTGAGATAGCGTTAGTTACAACATCTGCACCAAGTATCCGGTCTAGGTGAAGTTTTCAAGAAAAATGAAAATTTTATCAAGTCGCTTGTTCGAAAATGGGTATACAAATATTCCTCTTTCTCATCGCTAATAAATATAGCTTTTCTTTGCTAAAAATATATATCTGAAATGGGAAAGTACCTACTCAATTCTTTTAATAAACCAAACTCTCATTTATTGCAGTCTCTAAAACTATTAAATCTTGGTTATTTGTGGGTTTGGGTATAATACTTTGTTGGTATTGCTTTATAATACGAATTTTCCTCCGTAAGCAACTTGCGAGCCGTAATCCTTGGCTCTTTTTGTTTAAACTACGCGCCATGCAAGTGTGATGCATTCACGACATTTCATAATTAGAACAGACAAAATGTTATAAACACGACAGATACAGTAGATTAAGCACATTTGTGTTTCAGTAACCCAATTTATTAATTGCCAAATTGCCTCCTTTCCAAGAGAGATTACTTTTCGGAAACTGGACTTTAAAATTACAGCTGTATATTAGATACTTGGGGATTTGATTAAAATATAAGCGAAGGGCATAATAGTAATATAGAGCTAATGACGGGTCACCTAACAAAAAAAAATGGGAATTGATATTTCATTATTTAACTTATCTAAACCAACAACTATGCTCACAGACTAGTATTGAAGAAATTACAGCTAATAGTTTCACGCCAGGAAAAAGTCACCAGATTTTTAACATTTGATAACTAAGAGATGCTAAACTTCTAGCCGCACTCCATGCTTTCCTAATTCCACGACTGCATACTACCCATTTTTGTTTGTTTACTTTGCATGTATTTTTGTACTAGTCTCTCGTGGGCGTAGATGAGTGCGAGGTTGGGGTGTTTCCGGTTCTACCCTCAAGATCTTGCTGCTTGGCGCGCCGCTNGTCGTGGGCGTAGATGAGTGCGAGGTTGGGGTGTTTCCGGTTCTACCCTCAAGATCTTGCTGCTTGGCGCGCCGCTCGTCGCTTCCCAACAGCATTCAGCCTACGGCAATGATACCATTCAGATTAGCCATATGTCATTAGCTACTATTTATTGTAATAATTCTGTTGACCTGTTCAGTCTTCATAGACAACTTCAATTTAGTTTACACGTGTACAATGTTACGTCACATTGTGTTAATATGGAGATGCATGGTAGGGCCCGCGTACGGCGCCAGATTTATCGCAACTGCGACAGCGTATAAAGATGTATACATCGTGTAGAGGTGTGGAGATGCAGACTCTCACAGTGTTAACAGATGTGGAGACTGATGTGCGACAGAAGATCTCCGATAATTGAGTTAAGACACATGAAAATTGAATAAATCTACTTTCTACTGGAAATCACAACAGACGTTTCAAACAAAGTGTAAAATTTAATTGCCTTTATTACCACGTTATCTTGGACACTAAATGTTTAATCAATTTTCAAACGAGATTTCATTTGTGGCCTCGGCAACTCCAGCTTCTAGTGACTGATCTATTCCATTAACTTTATGCCTGGTTATTAAAATTTGAACTTTCAAAAGAAAAAATTATAATTTGTCTCTTCTCTAGACTAGCTAAGAGTATTACGCAAAGAAATAATGCCAGTGTGTCAGCGGTTTAATTAGCTAGGGCCAGTAAAAAAAAAACTTCTGCTTTTTTAAAAATTCTTTGACTTTGCTGATTAGAAATTAATATGAAGGAATATGGTTTTTATTAAAGTTTTGGGTGATCTATTCATCTGCAGTAGCACCTCCCTGGATGCAGCAGAAAATTTCCTCGCGGGCTTACCCAATTAGGCTCTCGGGCCTGCAGTTACAGTAGTCCCAGCCTAGTTAGACACGCCGCGGTAGTTCGACCAGAGTTAAAACTGTAAAATAACGCGGGCGGCTACAGATACAGGCCTGCTTCTATTCTCGATCTCGCGTCTTCAATCTTCTTTGAGACTGCCCGTTTACAGGTGCAAACTAGGGTCTTATTAAAAGGAAATTAAAAATTCCTGCAGGCTAAACCCACGTCGGCCAGCGTCCTATCGTCTAAAACAACGATGGATAAAATTCTCATAAAAAAAAAATTAAAATAACGCAGTCGAAAACTGACCAATGATGAGAGTTCTAGCGGCAATAATTACTCATCACGTCAGGTACTATTGCAACGGATCAACAACTGCTTAGAGACTAGGGTCTTCTGAACACATTACGAATACTGCAGAATGGAAAGAATACAATATGTTTCAAAGACTAAATAAAATCTGAAAACCATACGAGCAGTGAATTTTAATACCAAGTAACCTGATGCGTCAATCAAAAACATTCATGAAAGAAGATTACGTCTTGAAAATACGTAAGTGAATATTTAACAATACGCATATGGCCCAAATCTAAGTCGTCACAACAGCCCTTCACTCGACCAAGTATAAAAGCATAAATGCTCCCTGCTATAAAATATAACCATAAACGTGTGCGATGTAAAGTGCGTGGGGTAGAAGTAAAACACTTTCACAGTTTGAAGCGCCGAACTGAGGGCCGCTGAACATGTCGCCAGCAATAATTCAAGCTAAACTTTAGAAACCTCAGACTTTCTCCACCTCGACACCCGTGCTTCCCTCCGAGGTTTCTAGATCCATGTACGTAAATGTGGAAAAACAGTCTAAAGAAGTTATCTTTTACTGCAATCACCTTGCCCAACGTACACATTTCAGATTTCTGCAAATACAAAAGCAAAAATTTTATTAAACTTTTGATCACTGAACTAAATAATTTGTCGATATACTTCCTTAATAATTAAAAAGTTCGCCAGGGTATGTTTATAGTGATCAGTATTAAAATAATTGTAACAATATATACGAATATAGACAAGTTAATTCTGAGTTTGGAAAAATTTTAATGCATTTGGGAAATTAAATAAGGTGAATAAATATTTTAGGTTTGTTGCTTTAGAATGCATTTATTGTAAAAATCAAGAGGAGAGAAAAAAAACATTACACTTTTACATAACTTATGGCTAGCGATTTATAATATGCAATTCTTTATTCCCTTAAATTAAAATTGCAAATTTTACTAACTGCTGATGATGGTGGTATTTTTCTATAAAATATTAAGCGTACATATGATATTTAAGAAATAAGTGTTTTAAAGCTTGACAGTAATCAAAGTTGATTGTACAAAATTCATTAATATACACATTACAATACTCTCTCATTAAAACTTAATTTTTAACATAAATACAGGTAATTAATGCCAGAACTAAACTGAACCAAATATATCACGTTCTCACAAAGACTGTCAGCTAAACAATTTTTAAACAGTTCTATAATATCAAAAGTAGATAGCTAAGTTTTTTATAACTACACAAACAAGTTACAAATTACTTTAAAAAAACTTATCTTACGTTATATTATTAAACGAGGTCGCATTTTAAGAAAAATATTTTCGAGATAAAATTATACAAAACTATGGGGTGACAACAAGAGCGCTTAAATTCTTTAATGTTTAAAGAAGTATTTCTGGTGATTTTTCAGACATTTTAAACTGACCAACAGTTACCACCTGTGATTAGTACTTTCTTTTGGATTGACAAATCTTTGTTAAACTTAATTTGAGGTGTAATATTTTTAGGTCTGAACATTATTTATTCTCCGGTATGCGCAACCATTTGGCGGTAGAATGAACAGGTTCCTTTTCAAGCCTCAATTTTTGGTACTTTGCATTAACCATAAGTATAAAACTTAAATTTATTAAATTCAGATACTGGGAAAACATGGACACGGAACATACTGTGTTTCACAACTACAAACATTTTAAATTTGAGATTCTAAATTTTACATGTAGTTGTGAAATACTGTAGGATCTGCCCCTGTGCGTGTGCGCGCGTGTTCATGCGTGCGCGTGTGTGTGTCCAGTGTACGAATAAAATTTGTTATAACCGTTCCATACCTAGGCTATGGTTAAGGCGAAGTATCCGGAATTGAAGATCGAAGAGAAACTCATTCTACCGCTAAATAATTGCTCATACTGCGGAGTGAATAAGTTCCGGCCTAAAAATATTAGACCCAAAGTTATGTTTTTGAAACATTGTTTACGTTACACCAGAGTTAACAGTCGTGCGTGCTTAAAAACTTATGTTTTGGTTTTGGTAAGCTCTAGACAGCTAAACTACACAAAATACAATGGGCTCCTGTCCCCTGTTAAAGTTGCAAATCAATACCGAGTCATTGTTTAAGTATACTGACAAAGTTCTTGTGGAACTATTAGAATACTTTAGCACCGGCGTTGTCAAATATTACGCGCAACATTTGTTAAATCACGTCGGCTCTTACTTGGGTCAAAATGTTTCTAAAAGTAAAAATCAACATTTTTATTTTACCTAATATTTAAACTTCATCCGCATACGTTAAGTTACAATTAGTCGATACATCATGAAGCACATTTATAACACACCTTTACATTCCACACTTTTTTCTAGGATAACTGAAAGAACATAAGTTAGATACAGATATTCCCTGGTCTTTTGTAACAAGCCTTCGAAAAATTATATTCATCTCCTGACATGTTAAAATTCCACTTGAGCATGGGCTCGTCGCAAACTGCTCGGGGGTCATCGCCAGAAATCTTATTAATTGAATGGTTTCTCCCATGACCAAGCGGAGGTTTTCGCCATTTTTTTCTTTACCTTGGTTCGTGCACTGAGCCCTGCCCCACCGCAACACCGCGTCGAAAATGTCAAGCTCCGAAACGACGCTAAGTTCAGTCTGCTGCAGTATCTTCACCACGCACTGCCGACTCAAGCTCTGGAACTCTTCCCTCTTCAAGACCTTGTCGGTATTGCGCCTGATTATCCTCATGGTCGCCTCCTCCAGGTGGTCCAGATCGTAAACGGAAGATATTTCCAAAGAAACCCAGGCGTCGCTGATGGAGTAGGGCCACAGGAACTGCACGCAGCTACTCTTCAGCTCCTCGATCATGTACTTGTTGGCGACGTAGTACAAGTCCACTGCTTGCTGCCGCGACTCCAGCGTCCACTTGGAGCCGTAAATGTGACGAAGCATCGCGTAGAAAACTTCCGGCTCTATGTCGCTTACTCTGATGACGCCGTCGGACTGGAAACTTCCGAAAAACATCGCCTGGAAGACCTCGCTGGCTTTGGCTAGGATCGCTTTGCAGGCTCTTATGTGCCCGACATTCGGATGGGATCCTACGGAAAATTCGCAGTCTGCGCCGACTTCGGACAACATGAAGTATTCCGCTCTATCTGTAATCAGCTCCCTGTTGAAACTCAGCAACACAGGATCAAACTCGCCGTGACGAGTTTCCGGAAAGACCTTCCTCAGAGAGCCACAAGTTATGCGCGCTTCTGCGATGAATCTGTTTTTTATAATGAATTTTTTCGCAGGATCCAAAACGTTTACGAGCGTCAACATGTTCTCGAATCCCATCCCTCGGCATCCTCTACAAAAATCGTTACAAAATTCTCTGACTACGGAGTAGCGAGGCTCCGCGCTCACGAGTTTTATCTTGCACTCTGCATACACACATCGAGTACTGTCCTTCATGCCGCCGAGATACAGCGTGGCTCCTATGTGATTGCCGTTCGCATTATTGATGCACAGCATCCACGAGAGGGAGTTTATCGTCACTGCCGAAGACATCATGCACCACCCTTTCTTCGACAAATTCTGGCGCGCGTCGTTTACGAGCACCACGATTTTGGCATCTTCGCACTCTGTTCGTGGCATTTCAGCGATTTCCTGGAACAATGGCATTTAAATTAACACAAGAATAACAATACACAAGTATCACGTGCAAAACAGTTATATCCAAAGCAAAACAGGTTTCGCAAAATTGCTCGAATGAAAGATTTGACAGCAAGGTCTTTAAGAACTACAGGTTTAAGCACAAAAGTTACGAAACAAATATTTCAACACTCTCGAACCTTAGACGTAAATATGTACTAGTGCTACTTGTAGGCTGTTGCAGCCGACGTTTGCTAAAGCCATAAGGCAAGTGAATTTAATTTCTAGTAGAAACATCTGAACCGGCAGATCTAAAATTCACTAAGGGACAAAATAAGCGTTGTGAAACAAATATACTCCCTAAGAAAACAATAAAATGGATAAAAATTAAAATTTTTTGTTTTGCTACTGTTCAAACATTTGTACGAGACTTTTTCCCACCCCACCCCCTACTTTAAACGTGACATGAAACATAATATAAAAAAATATGTTATAAGGTGAACTTTTTGAAGTCAAATGGAGTAAAATTATTACATGGCCATTTTGTAAACTGCTTCAGACGAGATGCGATGAGTGTATAAATAAATCATGTGTACTGAAAATTAATAAATCACAGCTGCTGGTTTCCAGCACTCACCAGTAATCTGATTTAGGTTTCTTAATGACAGACATTTTGCTTTTTTCTTACGTTAACGAAAACATCCCTCGAGACGTAGGTTGAATACATGACTAACTTATGTGCGACTACCTCTACAACCCGATGCTCATTTTGACTTTACGTTACGGAGCTTCCTAAAATATTTGTTTTTAAAGTGAGTGCAATACCTTTTATGTGATAACTGAAGATACTTAAAATTTGATCACTTCTGATGTTCGAGCACAGTAATGTCTACAATTTCATAAGCAGTTTTGAGAAAGTATAAATGACCAAGAACCTTACGCGTAAACTTCGGTTTGGTCAGTCATGCTTATTCTTCTGTTTACAAGGGCAGAACTAGCACAGTGAAACTGGGTAAATTACATTTTGTAAATGCAATCCCTTAACTTTCACAGCGCAAGGCATACATTCGGTTTTTTATGTCTTTTTTAACAGCACTACGTCAAAAAATATTGTCATCACGTTTCACACTGCCAGAGTTGGGGAAATATAACATTAAGGAATTGAAATAATTTTCTTGGCGAGAGACCGAATAGTCTCTCGCAAAATCACTAGTACAAACTGACAATCTCACAGCCTCCCGAATGAGAGTGAAACGCGATACCACGTCAACAGTCACGTCGGTTGAAGCACGGCAGAATACAGCACACTGTAATTACAGTCATATACATTTAATGAAAGGTTTTCGCAGTAGACAAATACCTTTAGAAGACTTGGTTTCTTTAGTCATTCAAGCGCACCGGTAGACTGGAATGGCATTTAAGCTTTTATGAACAGTTAAAAGATAAAGTATTTAAATATACAGTAATGGGGAACCTACGAATGGTCGTGAAATGAGAAATGTACATTGGTACCAGCTTCACATCTTACTTTTATACCTGAAGCCTAATGTTCTTGGTGTAATCTAAGTATGTTTTGTATAGGTTGTTCACGGAAAAGAGCACTTTTTAAATCTACCTATGAAAAATGTACTACCCCTGTTTGCATATATTTCAACGGTCACACCGTCTTGTATGCGCCCTGTTAAGTTGGCAACGAAAGAAGGAAAGCAGTTCCATGTCTTAACATTGAATTTAAAGTGTTAGGTACACATNGAAAGAAGGAAAGCAGTTCCATGTCTTAACATTGAATTTAAAGTGTTAGGTACACATCTGAATACCGAATTTTTTTTACACTTTTTAATGCACTTAAGTGTAAGAATTAGAAAGTTTAATATATTTACTTTTTAAAAAATAATTTTGAAGTTTTGCTAGACTGAAGCATGAATAAAGGGATCAGGTCAATGGCAATTGTTAATTTTACATATGGTGAAGGAATACACTATGTGCATACAAGTAGATTTTATGCAGGGCTTTCTGTTAAGTGCTTCGTTTACCGTTAACAGCCTATAGACAGCAGAGCACAGTCTAGCTAATTCTTCAGTCAGAGTCAACGTTGGTAGCTNTCGTTTACCGTTAACAGCCTATAGACAGCAGAGCACAGTCTAGCTAATTCTTCAGTCAGAGTCAACGTTGGTAGCTAAATCTATTCTGCAAAACGAGTAGCCTTCTAGCAAATCAACAGCGAATATCAGATCTATACTTACTGGGGTTTTGCAGCGCCTTTTTAGTAGCTGCTACTATGAGTATAATTTTTTATAATTATTTTAAAATAAAACTTATTTTCTACATATGCTTGTCTACTTTTTTAACTGGAGTGACTTGGCCTCATTTTTCAATCATTTTGTCTTAAAAATGACGAACTGATATAGTCTATTATTGTTATAATATTAGTATTGAACATAAGAGATTCCTGCAAACAATTTAACATATACTTAAAAACTATTAACATTTCATAACCTTCAAAACTCATTTCCAAAAAAGTGGGACGATTTCACCTCGACATGGGGCGATTGTCTCGAGGTATGATACAGCTAGAGTAATTTTTTCAGAAAGACCAGTGAGACAAAGGTCGCCCTATTGTTACTTTGCAAAAATCAAACTATTAGATAAATACATAGCTCGAAAGCACAAACATTTGTTAAACAATTTACCTAGTGGAATCCAGGATCGCGACCTTGTTTCCTTATACCACACGGAAGAGAAGGCCACTTTAATACTTTTCCCAAGTGGTGGGACAAAGTCACTTCACAATAGACAAAGCCATTCCGGTTGACTACTCAAAATTGCACGCGTCGACGTTAAGTGAAAGTTGTAGAAATAACGTAAAAGAATATTAAACACTAAAATACACTGTTAGTAAAATATATCCACTTATTAACATGTTTCGATTAGGTCTACGCAACGAATGTGAACTTATACGCAGAAAATCTCTCCCGTAACTGCTGTGTATTCTGCAAGAGTAATTTAACATCAAATAGTGTAAACTAACGATAATTAAAAAAAAAAATATTTAATTTAAAAATTACTGAACGTAATTCGCTGTTGTATATTCTGTTCAAAACTTTTTACCTGGTCCAGATTCTCAGAAAGTGGGAATTTAAAAACTATTTTTAGTATTCCGAAATAAATGTTAAAAGAATTTTTGTTTTAAACTACAAACTGTACAATAGTTATAATTTGAGTTGATTATGTGTTCGTATAGAGTGAAGAATATTTATTTTATTACTCTAGGAAGTTGCGTCATTTCATCAACATTTCACCACATTCATAATTTTATTTTAAAATTTATTATTGCATTAACATTTACAAGAAGATTTAATCAAAATATAGGCAATTGTGGATTCACTCAGTGTCTAAGTGAGCTTTCGCGTTTGTTAACTAGGACTAGTGTCTCTCAGAGCACGTACTAACTTTAAATTATATGAATGAATATTCAATCATCACACCTTGAATAAGCTAAAGTATCAAGTTATGCGAATTCAGATATTTTTCAAATTGTGGTGTACAATCATACCTAGATCAGAACGTAGAGACTATGTCGGCATCAGTATTGTAATCTCACAATCAGTTGCGTTTAATTTCAATTTTTATGTACGGCGATTTGATAAGTTTGTCTAGTAATAATAGCAGATAATTGAAGCGTTTCAACACAAATGCTTTCATTTAATCCGAGAGAAATATTTTTAAAACTTAAATTTTGTTTTCAAGTTTACTTAAGTTCAGATTTGCCACGGGCAACTGGAGTTGTTAATCTATGTCGTCAAACGTTAAATTTTCTGCGAAAACCATTTAAGTTTAAGTGTAACTCCAACCCACAAAAAATAATTATGACAGAGGTTGCACGCTTGAAAAAACACTTTCTGTTTTGCCTNTACGGCGATTTGATAAGTTTGTCTAGTAATAATAGCAGATAATTGAAGCGTTTCAACACAAATGCTTTCATTTAATCTGAGAGAAATATTTTTAAAACTTAAATTTTGTTTTCAAGTTTACTTAAGTTCAGATTTGCCACGGGCAACTGGAGTTGTTAATCTATGTCGTCAAACGTTAAATTTTCTGCGAAAACCATTTAAGTTTAAGTAACTCCAACCCACAAAAAATAATTATGACAGAGGTTGCACGCTTGAAAAAACACTTTCTGTTTTGCCTATCAATAATAATGTAGAAATCATAGTTTATTTTCGTCTAGGTACGATTGAGAGGCTCAGTCTGTGGGTAGACACTCCTCTATTCTGTTTTTAAGATTCCTAATGCCTTATCAAAGCAGGTATGGTTTAATTTAGGTAATGGAGGTATCTTGCATATACGGTAGTAAAGCATTTAAAAACTAATTATACAAATTTCCAAAAACCTTGTCCCCATGTCTAGTCATTTTTTTACTCTGACTTGAAGGCAATTAAGAGTGCAGCATGACTCAAATCATGAAAAGTCTTAGCTCCAATTACGCGTGTAACTTAGCAATCTTGTCTATTTACTTTATCTGTTTTTTTTTTTAACAAAACAGAAATATTCTACCGACTGGTATTTGCAATGATCTACGTTGTCACCAAGTAGTTTCATTTTCTTCGTCGTACCTTCGTAATTACCGACACTGTCTGAAAAAAAGTTTTACAATTTAAAATTGTCTGCGTTCAACGAGAGTATATGCGCACACGTTTTAAATTCACATACGTCTGTGCGGGAAGTGCAAAATTTCGTCAAATTACAAATTTAGGGACGATGTTTTGCTGGATAGAGTATAAAATACTTAACTACTTTCAGTTACGAAGGAAATATACATCTTTCCAACGACAAATACGCAGCATCAGAACTACAAGTACGTGGTATATTCATATTTACTGCTGGTCAAAGTTCCTCCTTTGCCCCACCAGAAAATACACTACCTGATAGGATGGCCATGTTTCACTCTGTACTTAATAATTGATTACACCACTATAGAATCAATTCCAATCTCAAGTGAGTCGCTATAACCCCACCTCGACCATATTTCAACCTGGCGGAATATGCGTTGTGTGGGGGCACAGCCTTCCCCTTCTAGACTATTCAAACCTTCTGAACAAAATCCGTCCCCTCTCCCTGCGACCTTGTGAAGGGCAAGGAGTGGAAGGATCGACACGTACAGGTTTCAGTCGGTCTTGTGCCCAGACAAATCTTGGTAAGCGAGCCGATGTAAGTTTGCGAACGAGATTGCAGCACGAAAGTGAGACAATACAGAAACTAGGACAGCCTTTCCATTAGTAAGGTTACCTGCCTCACGAGAATAATTTATCAGATGTACCAGTAGCCCTGAAGATAACCCAGTGAAAAGTTTGTGAACTGTGATGTATGAACTGATAGGCATAGTACATGCCAAATGTTTTCTAGGTCAATAATGCTTGTCTGGTTGGATCACAACTTCCCATTTATCAGTTATCAGACAGCAAACCCACTAAGTTGCGACTAGTAAGCTTAAACCTAAATGTCCATAAGGTACGCTCAATACCACTCCTCTACGGTTTGCTTTCCGAATGGAAATAGCAAATTGGCAGCTATGGGACTTTAGCCCGAGTTGTCAGTTTGATCTACTCAAGAAATTCTGTACGAGCATTTTCTCTCCCGCCTAAATTATCGAGGACGGGAGTTTCTGGACTCCTTATTCAAAGACCTTCACGTTTAACTTTACAGATAGTTAATTATCTACAGGTGTCAACCGAGGGTAATGACCAAACCGAAAATGTTCTGATCATGTTCCAACAAACGCATCAACGCTTCAGCAAGCATATCTGTGCGGCCCCGCCGACAGACTCAAATTTATTTATCGCCTCTAGGCACAGGCAAAGAAACTAAAGCCTGTGCACTAATCCTGGCTAAGAGTTTTGATGTCGCAGATTTGCGGAAGAAATTCCTAGTCTTAAGAGCTCCGTTACACACAATTCTTCCACTGTGTTCAAAAAAGGTTTAAATGTCCATTTAGTTGAACTTTTAATGCGCTCTCTAATATACCTTGTCGCACAGAACACTTCTTAGAATATTAACCTTACCGATAAAAATTTTATATTCCATAAAATATACTGTGAATATGCCGAGTGACCTACCCCCCTCGGTAAACTTCCTGGAACAGATAGTTCCAGGGTCTACGCAGATAGAAGCTTAATATTTTTATCGATTAGGCATTTGAATGTGTGTGTGTGTGTGTTAAGTGTATCCACTTAGACCAAATGACTAAGGGCTTGGAATGAGGAGAGGCTAACAAGTAAGTAAAACATTAGAATAACCATATCAGTATTTCTCCAGAATGTTTCAAACCCTAAATTTTAGGTGATCTGTTTAAGAGACTTTGTCCGACAACAGATTTATCGATTCGTTAGCAATTTGGCAAAACTCACGATAGCACTTTTGAAAAATTTCCTTAAATGTGGAGAAACTGCACATTTAACTATCTCTTCCAAAAACAGTTTCGTATTCACCCCATACACTGCTAACTATGTAACATTTTATTTAGTTAAACTTTTCTAGATAAACTCTTCACTTTATGTTAATTCACGCTGTACAAATTTAAGTAAAATACATCACATATTAGTCTTTCTGTGAATCACACCGTTTACTCGTTTATGATTATAACTAGTAACTGTTCCAGTGAACCACAATTTGACTAATGTCACGGCGGTTTTTTCGTGTTATTACAAGTAGTATAGTAAAATCAGTAACATTAAAAATCTCTGTACGTTATGAGGTTATCAGTCACTCACAACCTACCTTAAATTTTGATGCCGAGCAGAGGGATAACTGCTTTCATATTAAAAACTGTACATATTTGTCTGAAAAAAATTTATAAAAAATTTCTGAATATCTTTACGACCATAACTGGCTACCCTTCAGACATAATTTGACCACTGCTTATGCAAATGATAAGTGTCAAATTGCTACCAATAGTTTATGCAAAATGTACGTTCGCAGCTTTATTGAACGAATCTAATTTACTGAATATATACGATTTCTAAGTCTACGTTGGTTCAGTCTTTACTCTTGCACAGAGGAACTTTCTTTGCAGGTGTAAGATTTTATGGAAGCCATGGAAAATTAAGGATGCCTCAAGTTATAATTAATGCGTTTTTCTTTCCTTTGATCAACCAATTTTTCGTCAATATTATATTTACAATTATAAATTTGATAAAATCTCTGGTTTGTCTTTTTATTTCCGTGTGTGTTTTGTTTAGTTTGTTACCACGTGTGTTAAAATCTTCAACATAAAGTTTTTCTTAGCTCTACACTGCTACCATAAACAATTTCTGCGAAATGTTTTTATAAATACTCCCGCAATGTTCATCTTAGCCGAGGTTCCAGGTGAACGTGATAAGAAAGATACGAGCAAAGGAGGCTGTGCCGGTGAAAGATCCAATCTTACCCACTGCACGACGAATTCAGAGTGCAATAATTTCGAAGACCACAGTCTACGTATGCGTCGTCAACTTCCTGCTTACCACTATGCGACGCTGTCTGTTCACGTATCGTTACACACGTGCAATAATATACAAGTGCACACAAGTTGTGAAATATTATTTTAACCCTAACCAGGGAAAAATTTTCTAAACGAATTTGAGCCAACTGCGTATGATACCACATTATGTCTAATTTATTCTCTAGGTACCACCATAATGTGTACGCGATGTGTGCAGGGGTAGAAGCCACGCGAGTATTTCATTGTTTCTCACTTCTTTTGTAGTTCGCCTAGTGCAACGGAGTCTTAATAGTGACCAAACTAAAGCCCCTAATTATCACATCATAATCAGTTTAATTTTAGAACTTTTTCCATCAAAGCTAATTAAAAAATGTTTACCTTTCCATTGAAAATATTTTAATTTAAAAATAATTAGTGGAGCAAACAAGCCAATTTTTTGCGCAGCCAGCAAGGCAAATTTGTTTTTCCAAATTTGAGATTTATGGCGTTCAGGTTTCCACTGCTAGCATTTAGTAAAACGAGCAACCACACGTTAACATATTTCTGGCACTCAACTTTTCTGTTGAGCCTGGAAATAATTTCAGTGAGTGATGCGGGGTAAGTCTACGACACACATACTTTAATAAAAAGCAAAATTAGTTATTGCAGGTTAAAGACTCGGAATTAGTGTATTTATATTCACACAATGCCTAATGTAGAAATATAAAATTAACTAATTTAAACAGTTCATGCTGTGTGATTGTGGCAACCAAGATAATTATGAAATTACCATACTGTAAATCATTTTATCGAGGTTATCCGAGACAACAGTGTGCAGTTTATATTATGTGGCCTCCAGTTCTACAAGATAAGCCTTCCAAAGCAGCGGTATTAAGAAATTACTTTCTTCTCAACACTCACTATGGCAAAATTAAACAATTGTGCACACTATCTTGTGGCAACTATGTATCCACACCAATAACATTAAAAAACAAACTTATCTTTGACTTACTGATACTAATCATGTAAATGCCCACAATCTTTTAAGGTATCTGCTGAAACCATGTGCCACAAAAATTAACTTACTAGCGAAATTGTTACAACAGTCTGAAAACAAGTGCGTTTTGTTCCATATGTTATGCTGCAAGGCAATATTACAGGAATAGTGGAAACCACTGAAGTTGTCAAAAGGAATATTGGCAAATGTTTTGTACTTTCCATTAGTGTCTTTCGCCGCAGTGCATCTTTGGTTATTTAAAACTACCGAAATTTGAGGCACGTCGGTTAACCTTGATACAAAACTTTTCGCGTCTTATTAACCACAAGGAACTGACTATAATAAAACTGTAACG
>NQII01002271.1:249626-293008 GCA_002778355.1 Clitarchus hookeri | reverse complement strand
AACCAAAATGGTTTCTACTGTTATGAAATTGAGCGATAGTGATATACAGTTTACAAGAACCAGCTTTGCTTATAAATTAAACACATTGGACGATCATTGACACTAAACTCGTCTGTTACTCACCATTTTCTCACTTTCTTGGTGCAATGTTTCTTTATGAAAGTTCACTCATATCTGCTCTGTACTCTGAAATAAATCAAAGAAAATGATTAGCCTACCTTCCTGTGCGCATACAAAAACTTACTAAAACAGATACACGTGGCTTCTGATTGATTACCTTAAATTCGCTTTGAAACCGACCAAGGAAAAAAATTCTTATGGTGCAAACACATAAAAAAAAAAAACCTCAAATCTCTACATTTGTACACTTCGAATATTTAATTGAATATTTTACAAGCCTAAATTGCTTCACTCTTAGTTACTACAGGCTGAGAATTTAAAACAACTTAAATATGCAGCGTCTACAAAAAGTTGCATGTGCCAGTTTTATTTGAAGTATTCAATAGGAATGATATCCCCCGTCCCCCTCAATTTTACACCCGTCTGTATAAATTCGGTTATTCCGATTTTTATTTGCACACTAATTTAATAAAAACCTTTACTTTTATCAAAAAATTGAAAAATAATGTTAAATATTCTCATTATTTGCAGAACAAGTAACGTATGTACAAAAGTTTTAATGAAACTGCATTTATGACTGAATAGCACATTATTTCCCGCCAGTTGCCATTAGGCTTATTTGAAATAAAAATTCATCTTTAATGCCGTTTGGAGATAATTCAAATGTTTCATCAGGTATGTAGCTTACAGTACACGGTGTTTTCACAAATATGCAAACTATTAAATTCATTACCATGTAGTAGACTTGCAACTTCTGAAAATCAATCACATTGGCCCCTTTTTAATGTTGCAAAATAGCAATTGCAAAAGAATTTAACATGGTAAACAGCAAAAACCCTTTAAATAATTTTTTAGGTTTACAGAGAATATTTGGGACACCAATTAAATATTTTGTAGCGCTACAAATATTCTAAAAATATCAATACTTACACTGAAGAGCAAAAAAAAATGGTATAGGCGTGCGTATGCAAATAACAGAGGTATGGAACCAATCAGAGTAACGCGATGCGGTCGGCAGCTAGATCGGTTACTGCTGCTACAATGTCAGATTATCAAGATTTAAGTGATTTTGAACGAGGTGTTATAGTCTGCGCACGAGAGATGGGACATAGCATCTCCGAGGTAGCGATAACATTTGGATGTTCGCGTACGACCATTTCACGAGTGTACCGGGAATATCGGGAATCCGGTAAATCACCACATCTTCGACATCGCTGCGGCTGGAAAAAAGATCGTGAAAGAACGGGAGAAACGACGACTGACGAGAATCATTAAACGTGACAGACGTGCAACCCTTTCTCAAATTGGCGCAGATTGGATTTGTGGACTGCCCTGCAGGATTCATTGTGTGAATTGCCTCCTGCATACCTTCAGACATTAGTCGAGTCCATACCACGTCGTCTTGCGGCACTTCTGCGTGCTCGGAGGGCCCTAAACGATATTAGGCAGGTGCACCAGTTTTTTTTGGCTCTTCAGTGTATATTTTGCAATGTTACAAATTTTACATAAAGATGAATTGATAACTGGAAAAAAATTATATTGCCCTCGAAAACTAATGAAAAAATTATGAAAAGTAATAATTCTTCGAATTTCAGTTACAAAAAAATAAAAATGGAAACCTGCCGGCACCAAGAGTCGAATAGGCATCCTCCTGGTTACAACGCAAGCTCTTTCCATTCATCTTCTAGGCCTCGATCTTGTTCTAGTGTTAGTAGTTCATTAACTCTGACACGAATATAATATCACCTCTTGGGAGGATTGAGAATTATGATTTAGGCTATTACTGCATTTCAGAAGGACATTAAGTCTGCTGGTGGGTTGAACATTTTGGGTTTTATAATTTTATAGTATATTCTTTTATAAACTTAGTGTCTTGATGACAAAGTTACCGCAAACCAACACATTTATATTTCAGTTCTATAAGTTGGTTACGGTAGCAGATGTAATAAACACATCAGCGAGATAGTGAGAACCTTTCTTTCTAGGAAAGTAAAGTAAAAACCACAATGAAGTTTTTTACACTCTTAGAGGAAAATCTTTCTTCGCCGCCACCCATCATGTTTCCAATGGTCATTATTCAACAGCACGCAATTCGTAAACAATTTGTTCTGTGAGAATTGAATATCACTCAATGTAATCTTTTAACTGTCTTAGCGATACTAACTCCTTGTCACATTTGCTATATTTATTACAAAGACGTCTCTTTTACAGTTAGAAGAGATTTCACGACGCTTATTACATTTCTAGAAAGTTTTGTAAACGTACAAGCGACTTCTCAGTTAAATTTATAATTTTATTACAATGTAATTCTGGTTTACTCTCAGCTTATCGCAACTGGCCACTTAAATTAATCTTAAAACTACTCAAAATATGCGAATGACTCCAGCCCTGTTGCAGCTGATCCACTCTAATATTTAAATTATAATTCTAGGTGCTGGTATTCACCGATTTTAAAGCGATTTCTACTGAACTTTAATGAATTGCACTGGCCTGGCGCCAAAACCTCTGCATTCCACTGATTCGTCAATAGGTTAACAGCTCATTAAACTAGAAATAAAATTCCGCTGACTATAATCGCAGATTCAGATTTAGAGAATGGGAAAATTAATAAACATTTCATAGTGATTTAGATCCAACGTTTTAGGTTAAAAAAAACCTCCTGTCAAACAGGACTGCTGAATCTGCGTTTCACTATTAGCTTTCTAAAGCGAAGGTCCCCCAAGTTCGATTCCGTGAGAGGGTTTTCTCCGAATACTCCTGTTACCACTTTTCATTCCGCAGATGCTCCATACCTATCTAAGTTTCGGGCTGCCCGCAATGACGCCAGTACCCAGCAAGATACAGCATTTCCTTGTCCACGTTGACTGCCTGAATGCTGTTACATGCAGATTTACACGCGATATCTGAACCCTCCTATTTGCAACTTATAAGCAGCGTGTGAAACCGAGAGACTTCGAAAGGGTAGTCTATATTAGTGCAAATTTAAGATCTGTATCTAAACTAAGCAAGCTTCACAAAGTTGACATCACAATTTGTCCATAGCCGGAAGGAAAAACTTTCAGGCTGTATCATTTTCAAAACAAATAATTAGCATGGAGAATATTTATAGTCTGCGTAATTAGTTGCAATGGACCCTAATCTGGCCAAGTTGCTCAGGCGTATTATCATCTAAACGTTTGTTCCTATAACAATGTTTGTGCTCAGTAAACTTTTACCGAGGTTTAGAGGATTCTCATGCTTGATTTATCACAATTTTACTTGCTTTTCTGCATTGTACTTTTACCCTGGCAGAATTAACAAATTTTCATTTTAGGTTTTACATTGAAATCTATTAAGTTTACCAACTTGAAAATTGGCAACTTATGCTTATACTTTAACGAGGAATTTGTAAACCTAGAAAACTTCCTTTTACCACCATCACATCCTAGTGTTACATATGCGAAATAATTGTTATACGTATACCGTATGGTTTACAAAGTAACAAGACAGGGGAACAATATTTCTTATAAACTAATTAATTCAACAAAACAAAGTTTAAAAATTAACAGCATAGCCTACGAAGCTTAACTTTTAATGAAACATCATATTCTAAACAATGAAAAACTAAGAATCAACATTTATTTTCAACTATTGTAACAAATTCTGGTTTTGAAACACTAATAGCAATACTGGTAACTTTTAAAATTCGCATCATGTAAGTCAAACAAGACGTGTGCACTGAAGAATACATGTGATATGTAGGCTTTAATATAATTAGCATAGAACCAGTTAATTATTTTTGTAAAAAAGGTACCAAACACATTCCGCATATTTGTGCAACAAAAGTTATTTTTAGACTATGGAGATCAAACGGACAGACTTATATAATGCGTTATCTATTTCTTCAGCAAAGAAATTGCGTGTCTTGATGGACATTTATGATTGCGAAAGGACTTCTTGAGGAAAAAAAAAAAAAAAAAAAACAAGTAATCCACAATATACAGTCATCGTTTCGTCGTATGACCACATTAAAAACCTTTTCTTACTACTGGTTCGTTAGGTGGTTTGGCCAGAGGAATCAGTATTTCAGTTAAATGTCACTGCGTCATTACTGAAATTTTAGGGCTAGTCCAGGCTGTTAGTATACGCGTACGGGTATAATTTTTTATATGTATATTTTATTATTTTTTTTAAATTTATTAAAATTTATTATTTTATTTATTTAATATTTATTTATTATTTATTTATAACTCTACTGTCATAGCAAATGCTAACAGCTGCACCTGTTCTCTGCCAATTACGTATTACCGGACCACTAAAAAATCACGTTTTAGGGAATAATTTGAATTACAAATAAATTAAACCATTTGCCGATACTTACAGTACGTAAAAATCATCCGCAATGATAAATTCCACTTACAGCAGTACAATGTACCACTAATAATCGTGTGTTTCTATAACCGTATCTAAACATTCTGTCCTGGAATATGTTGACAATACAACTTGAAAAAATTTCGAACTCTGCTTTGCTCCACACACTCAAGATTATATCCCACTGTGTAAATCCTCATCTTTTTTTTCTGTACTGTACGATACATATTGACGCCCCTACACTTATTTATGCAGGCCAAAAACACAAAGTATCGAAAAGTAATTTAAAAACCCAAACGTAAACTTAATAAATTACGCAATTGTCACCACATTCAGAGCACACCCACCACACCATTCCCATTGTCAGCGTTACCATTCCATGCTGTTCAAACATAAAACAATGAACTTGCTACCTTTTGCATCGGGTAGCAAACCGCTTCAATGTTGGAAACTGGCCTTTTTGGATCATTTATGCAAAATATATAACGTACGTCTGCTGGGTGCATCTCAGGTGTTCAATGGGTCGATCACATGAATCTAGCTTTAACCGAAGTACAGTTTTGCTTTTTCTCTGCTTATTGTGAAAATAAGCAGAGGACGAGTTTTGTCCCCCTTAGTACACTGTAATAAATTTTTCTGGTAAACTTCCTAAACTGAAGTTCTTAACCTATACATTTTGTGGCAATAATACATTACAGACTGCAAATATAGGAATGTTGAGCGTAGTTACTTTACAAGGTTGGGACTGTTACACTAGCGAATGTAGGAACGGTACCGTACCATGGATATATGGGAAAATAGTTTACCATTTGCACTTTCTCACTTTTCGTTCACATTGATATGGTAGTTTTCCAAATAATTTTCTTAAGAGTATTTTTACACTGGCATCTGTCGTAATTTGTGGGGAAATTTGAATGACAGCAAAGGTGCTCAGTACAGAAAAAATAGCTTAAGAATGAGGTATTAGCGGGAAATAAACCTACTCAGATCACCTTTAAAATGTATTTAAAAAATTTATCACTGGCGTTTTAACATAACAGTTCCCTAATTAAAGAAATAAAAAATTTATTTTGGGCAAATATATTATTTTAACTTAAGTGGAATAAACTTGCATGTATCAATCGCGAAATTTAAATTCACTCATTATCTCTTTACAAGAAAACTATTCCCCTTCTTCAGTGTATGAAAAAAAATATCAAGTTTGTGTACTTCGGCATATCAACGCATCATAAGGGTATGAAGCCTATCGTCAACAACTTATGTCTAACTTAACCAGCCATTTTTGTACTCTTGAACTTTAGGATAAAAGTGAAACTACAACTAGTTAGCAGTTGACAGGGGTTCGTTAGTTTCCAGAGAGCATGCGTCGTTTCCTATGCGAATAAGTATTTGACATTGCGTGTAACGAGTATCGTCCACTTCACTACGACGTTCATACTTGCAAATCAGTAACGCACGGCCTAAGTCTTCTCAGCAGGACCGCACCGGGCATTTACAAATATGACACTTAATATTACAATACTGTATGCATACTGGAAACCACTATTACCGAACTTCGTGGCAGTTTTATGAAACTGCGTGTGCAGTGAACATTTACTTGCATTTTTGAACTGCGAGGAATTTCCCATAATGTTAGTACCACACGTGCAGACGCATCAGGCAATTTTACAGTAACGAACCGCAAGAAACTGTTAGAATTGCATTTGTGCTTTCACTCAACTCGTCCAAGGATGCGATAGTCAATAGTTTTCAGACTGTTCAGTATTTGTGAATATTATTTATGACATTTATTAATGAACTATTTCCATTTCCCTTCTACGATCTTTTATGTTTACTATCCCATCTTTTGATATTTCACAAAAGTTGTTCAAGTAAGTTTTGTTAAACGTACTTTTCATATTAATTTGCATCAATGCTTAATGCACACCTGGGACTGCTGAGTTACACTAATATTAGAATTACTCATGAGACATTTAACCTCCATATATTTCCACCTAAGTATTGTCAGGGCACTTTTCCCTTAGAACGCATGTTAAAGTATACAAAAAAAAATATTTTACGGAAAGACTGTTTTTAAACAAAGTGAATTATTTCACTCACTAAAATGAAATATTAAGTCACCTGAAAGTGGTGGTTACGGTAATTATAGAATCAATAGATTAATGTTCTGAAATAGTGTAAGTTTGAGTTAAATTTCTACGTTAGTCTCGATACTAGAATTAAAAGATTCCGTAATGACTTTTGTTCACACAACCGTAACCCACCCGTCTTGTATAAACGTAACTAGCCAGAAATGTGGGCAAGAAATAATTGTAAGAGTTTTTTTTTGTGTACACGTGGAATTTGATGAGGGTGGTGGGGGGAGGTGGATGGGTAGAATTCACTATCCATGCAATTAGCCGCGATCGTAAACACGAAAACTTTGTGGCACTCCGTCTGTGCTGCATTAGAAGTGAGCTTTATGGTAAATTCACAAATAGTGATTTAATTACGATCCGAAAATCTAATGGTGTAAATCTCGCCAAACAAATAACACCTCACTCCACGGCTTCTAATGCGCCACTACACTACTTCGTTCTTAGGTTTACAGAAGCAATAGAACTGCACATCTTAGAATTAAACAGTACAATTGAAGTTCCACCGCTACTTTTGCCCTTTGCCATACAGTCAATGCACAAACATAGTTTCACGGTTAGAATAAAAATTAGAGTTTTCACCAATAATAAAACTGCTTGCTTTGCTTCCACGAATAAACATCAATTGTATTAATAGTTAAATACATCAAGATGTATTGACAACTATCTGTGCCCGCGGCTCCGCTCGCGAGGACTACAGAATTATGGTTTATGTTTTTTAAAATAAAGTCTTCTCTGCACCCACCCGCCGCCGCCATGGCTCTCCACGTCCGCGTACGGTCAACCGACCCGCAAAAAATTAGTTTTTCACTAAACCTTTTACATCTCTTAAAGTATATGCGGGTATTGTATGATGTATGGGGAAACAAGAGCTTGAATTTTACGTATTTATTTATTGAGAAATTAAATTGTAAAAACGCTTATTAGTATTTATCTGTAATAGATAGATGTATGCTACCGTGGAGTTTTTTTTAGGTCTTTTTGTTCTACACAATTCTTTACTAAATTATTTGGTTCCATCTAACGGTTTAGACAGCGTATTGCAAGAGAGCGCGCTGGCGGCAAACTTTTTTCCGACTTGATTTACTATTATAGTCTACTTATTCCTTAAGTTACTTTACGTAACCAAATATATACTAAATCCTGGCCAGAGAACATACCTATGAATAAAAAAACACGTATATCGGATACGTGGTTCTTGAGTGATAAGCGCACTAACAGACAGAGACGTTGAGTGTTATAATATGTATGGAAGTAAAATTTTCGCATAAGAGACCGATTGACAAGCTTTTCCATTCAAAAGTACACGTCGGTTCGACCTCTTGCAAACAGCGGAACAAGCGATTTCTTCCACCATCCACAATACTGAGAAGAAGTCAACTGTCTCAGGTGTAGAGCGAGTCATAACCGCCAAGGACAGAAATAAGTTTCAACACTTATGTATGATGCAGAACCCAAACTCCGCGGGCAGCGAGGGCGATCTCATCTGGTAAGATGCTATGAAACAACTCGCAAAATATAATTTTCAAACTCGTTAAATTTCGTGAACTGGCTGCCTACGGCAAAATTAAAATTACATCAGGAAACTCCAAAAATGCGTGCTTTTCAAGTAAAGACTTGGTTTAAGGCGCTTCAATGCCTAGTGCAGTATCGAAGTCAAGTGAAATAAGAACAGCGTTATACTTGTCGAAGTACACAAAACACAAAAGAAAAAGGCTATTAAGCTTCGTACAGTATATTTCGTCTTGAAAACAATGAAAGCAGCGAATTGGGGGAAATAGTTTTATGCCTTAACGTGGTAATGAAAGTACAATTTAAAAAATTGACAAATCAAGCTAGATTAATTTTTTGTTTTATACACACGAAGACTAATAGTTTGCATAAGTTGCATGTGTGTGTTTTAGTTTCGCATCACTTTACTACAGCACTGTTACTGGATATCAAGTCAGATTTTCTCCCTCCATTTTTTTTATTAGTCTTTTCGGTGATTTTAGGCAGAAACGCTTGATTCCTAAAGTTAAATATTAGATTACGTAATGATTTCTATGCGGATTCACAGTGAAACTGTACGTTTTGTATTGTTTGGGGTTAATTATGAACTTCTGAAATCCGCCATTTAAATAATCCCTGCCTTTTATAGCATATTTTTATAGTTCACACTGATGTGATTCCAGTGAGGAGGTAACAGCGATATAGGGAAAGCAGTTCCATATCTGAATGTCAAAAAGTTTACGTTAAATGTTTTAACACATTTCTTTTATGTACATTTGTGGAAGAAGCAGCGCATTAATGAAGAATTAAGTTACAAGTTGGTTACACTTTATCAACGAATGAATGAAATTATCGGCTCCCTAACAATGTTAATGTTATATGCATTGCAAAATTATTTTAAAAATTCAGAAAAATAGACCGTGAGCAGGGATTTCAAAAGTGGTCAAAGTGAACAGCCCACAACTGCCTTTCGTTTCATTTCTTCGTAGATTTTGGTTCTGGAATAAGCAAAATTAGAAAGAATGAATACAAGCAAATTAAATATGCGACGTTATTTAAAAACCTGAAAGAAACTTGAGACTTTTTGGTGGAGCGTATCAAAAAACTATTGCATTGCTATCCTAAGTCTTTCTCTGCATTTTTTTTAGTCAGTCCAGTAGCCGGTTTACTATGATTCTACTTTATTTTGCCACTATAAGCACAGTACCACTAAATAGTTTGTTTGCACGTAAAACATTAACCATAAGATGAAGCTTTTTTTCTTGCTTGAACAACAAACTAGTTTGTTAAACAAATGTCAATTGATTGGAAAAAAANATAAGATGAAGCAATTTTTTTCTTGCTTGAACAACAAACTAGTTTGTTAAACAAATGTCAATTGATTGGAAAAAAAGGGGGGAAGGAGGTATGGATAATACAATTTTGTATTAAACGTGAAAATGCAAATTCATAAAATATGTTATTAACGCACAAGGTACTAAATTATTTATTTTAGTGAAGTTAAAATCACCTGCATAGCAAATTTAATCAAATGCTGATTTTCTTGTAAAAAAAATTTAAACTAAAATTCCGGAGTTACACTTTACAAGTCTTATTTTAACGAATCGCGTACTGCATAATGTAAAATAAAATCAAAATGCACCAAAATAAGAACGCACTTCACCTGAAACGATTTAACGGGCAAAATATTTGTATTCTACAAAGCTATTGCAAAGTAATTTTGATTTGACGATAGACACTTCTGTGTGAATGGCTCTACACATCTGCGATAGCGAATGTTGTGGCTGCTTACGAGTAAGAATTCAAACTCTACTCATTAAATACTGAGCGTATAGGAAGCGACAGTATGCTTATGGCTGGAAAAAATAATCCTCCACAAAAAAGTCAACATAGGCGGTAGAGGGAAAACTGAGTGTTTAGTTAAGCAGACACTATACGATGCGTATCACCGACAGTAATTCTGGACGGAAACAAATCAAAGTCATGTCTATAATTTCAGCATCATACTTCTCAAAACGACGTGTTACTCTTACAAGACGGATGAAAAAGTTTCGCAAACAAAAGTAAAAGAATGTATACTAACATTTGTTATAAAAAATACATTTCTGTACACAATTCACAATCCATCCAGTGCTGCATTTCCTTTTGCCTTGTTCATATACAAAGAATGCGAAGTATCCCACAATTCTAGGAGAGTTTCGTAAAGTCCAAACTGGAGCAGTAATTTTTNCCATAAGATGAAGCTTTTTTTCTTGCTTGAACAACAAACTAGTTTGTTAAACAAATGTCAATTGATTGGAAAAAAAAGGGGGGAAGGAGGGATGGATAATACAATTTTGTATTAAACGTGAAAATGCAAATTCATAAAATATGTTATTAACGCACAAGGTACTAAATTATTTATTTTAGTGAAGTTAAAATCACCTGCATAGCAAATTTAATCAAATGCTGATTTTCTTGTAAAAAAAAAATTTCAACTAAAATTCCGGAGTTACACTTTACAAGTCTTATTTTAACGAATCGCGTACTGCATAATGTAAAATAAAATCAAAATGCACCAAAATAAGAACGCACTTCACCTGAAACGATTTAACGGGCAAAATTTGTATTCTACAAAGCTATTGCAAAGTAATTTTGATTTGACGATACACATCTGCGATAGCGAATGTTGTGGCTGCTTACGAGTAAGAATTCAAACTCTACTCATTAAATACTGAGCGTATAGGAAGCGACAGTATGCTTATGGCTGGAAAAAATAATCCTCCACAAAAAAAGTCAACATAGGCGGTAGAGGGAAAACTGAGTGTTTAGTTAAGCAGACACTATACGATGCGTATTACCGACAGTAATTCTGGACGGAAACAAATCAAAGTCATGTCTATCATTTCAGCATCATACTTCTCAAAACGACGTGTTACTCTTACAAGACGGATGAAAAAGTTGCGCAAACAAAAGTAAAAGAATGTATACTAACATTTGTTATAAAAAATACATTTCTGTACACAATTCATCCAGTGCTGCATTTCCTTTTGCCTTGTTCATATACAAAGAATGCGAAGTATCCCACAATTCTAGGAGAGTTTCGTAAAGTCCAAACTGGAGCAGTAATTTTTAAGCGTCACGTGGTGATTCGCCTAGACCCGATTCTCAGTCTACGTCGGGGCAGGTGACACACGCCTCGGCTACGACTAGGGCGATACTGACGGAAATACCGATGCCGCAATACCACATCATCAGTAATACCGGTAGTCTGATATCAAAACATTCGAATCTTCAGTACTAACATCATTCCAATCCACACACGATCAGTATCACCATCAATATTTTCCGATACACTCAGTATTACTAACAGTGCAAGGCCTGCAGATACGAAAACTAAGTACATATACGTATTTAAAACATACACCATCGCAGGCACGCGTTGACTGCCTTAGAGTAAAAAAAGAGTCGTTAGCAGTGAATAAATAATTATGATTATCAAATGAAACTGTGTTCTAAGAAAAAATAAATTTTATAATCTGGCGAGTTTAATTACAACATGACGAATTCGCCATAGTTACTCAACTAGTATTAAACATAATGTTTAAAGTCTTATGAAGTGTTTACAAATTTGTAAACTTGGCACGATATAAAATCACAATCTCAAGCAGGTCTATAAGCAACGTGACCACTGCGCTAGTAACCGTCCAGCGGCAATTTGAAAATTCAGCTTGTCCGTATTACGTGTGAACAGGTAGTATTTGTATTTTGAAACTATCAGTAGCTAAGCTTCATATCCGAAACATTGAGATTAAATTATACTAGCTATTTTAATGTCTTAGAATACTTTATAAATTTTTCGGTGTTTTTGGGGCGTAATTTTGGTGGGTTAGAACACGCAATAGAACAAAATGTTTTGTGTTTTACATTAAAAATGAACTCTTAAAATAAGCGATAAAAGGCGGATGTCGTAAGGGAAACATTTCCATCTAATGCTACAGGCATTAAAATAAAACTGTAGCTAACATTAGTTCAAATCTTGACATTTGCGCGGTATCTAAAACTTATGTTCCACCTACCGCATTAGACACACGTGAAGCCAGAATTGTAAGCGAAGTAAGGAATCCTTCCTATTAATACGCGTTCATAAATATGTTAATTATTGATCTTGTGTTTTGTTATCGCTGCTGTACATTTAAGTCTTGTTTTTTTTTACTTCGAAGGCAGTTCATTTGTAGCCTGTGGGTATGTTTAGACCTAAGAAACTAATGTTATTTTTTTCCATAAACGTTCCCCTATTTCTGCGCAGAGAATATTCAAGCATACGAAATTCAAAACGGACAGCATCCTTAGTACAAACGTTTTTAAAGAAAATCAACTCCGTTCATAACCAATCAACCTAGTCTCTTGTAATCCCTTAGTCGCCATTTTCTGAAGTCTGTAACCTCAAATATAAATAAAGACAATAATAAGGATAATTTTTTATTAAATGCTTTATTCTAAACTTGTTTAGAAACCAAGTTGCGATGAGTTTTCACCAACATCCTATCCCTCCCTCATCACCAAATAGAAAACAATTTTCCCAGACCGCTTTCGAACAATAATTTCAAGTCATTCTTATTTTGATCGTTTAAGTGGAGTATTAAGTTTCCTTGGAATGTGAACACCTAAGAAATATTACCAAAAAAGAGACATTGCTAAACGTGATTTAAATTATTTTTCAAACACTGTCGTAATTTTTTCGCCGATACCCAACGCACAAACCAAAATAATTGCTACTCAAAGTGTAATTATGAAAGTGACTATCAGAATAAATATTGAAGCAAGCATGGAAAGCCAATTATGCGGTGAACTTGTTCCTCGTGAATTGTAAGATGACGTAACAGGGGAATACAGGCGAACAAACGATCCTTACCTGTCGTCCTGTATCTTCAGCTGTTGGAATCGGTCAGGAGACTGGCGAAACTTCCTTGGCTGCAGCGCCACCTTACATAAACCGCAGTACGGCAACTGCGGCGCTATCTACGATTTCACTGCAATTCATCTCATCTGTCGCAAAATCGCCTGGCCTTAGGATCGTAGCCTGTGCAGCCAGTGAATACCACAAAAATCGAATAAATCTCAAAAGCTCAATAATCTTCATAATGCGAAATATCCAAAAATCGAAAGTCCATTAAACTCGCCAAATAGGCAAATGGCACACACACAAAATGACGTCGCAACCCCGACGTCGAGGTCCAAAAAATCCGAACCGTCACCGACGGCGGATACAGAAGAACTTTTACGCTATCTACGAGTGCACTGTCGCTTGCTTACTTCCCTATTTGCTTTACTTTACTTGGCCTTGATTGTTTTGTGTGTAGCCAGAAAAGGTAAATTCTCCGTATGTCAAGTACTGTTTTAGGTTAATTCAAATAAACTTGCCGATGCCAATTCGAAAACACACACACAGCACAACAGTTATGCCTAGGTTCCCAGAGAGAAGCGTTACGAGGGATTCGCTAGCAAGAAAATGATCACGACGAATAGAAAATTAAATAAGCTGCCATTTACTTGAATATAAATAAGTAAAATAACGATTTTCTCCATTTTCCTCTTTGGAGTAAAGCAGTTCAGTAACAACAGATGCGTTTAGCAGATTCAGAGTTAGTATACTGACGAAGGGGTTGTTGCCAGCGTAAAAACCATTATTCACATATCAGTTAAAAACAAGATAGGTCTCATATAGTATACAACACCAGAGAACATCATGCGTTTTAAGCGATCAGAATTAGAAGCCACCGGCAGCCAAAACGGGCCTGCAACAAGTCAGATATTATATGTATATCTGAGACTACCAGCTGTGGGTTGTTTCGTCGAGACTAAATTATGCAATTTATATAGCAATGTGGCAATGCTGAGCCATCTCAAAACGCTCATGATTTTGCTTCTCTCAGGCAAGAAATAATAACTAATTTCCTCATTTAGCAATGAAGATGATTCTCATTCTATTAAAACAAACTATGAAAATGAACTTCTAAAAACCAGAACCTGAGTGATGTTTTATTTCAGAATCTGTAATATGCGCGTTTCTAAACTACACAACTTGCATTAGCGGATTTCAGTCGAAGAATTAGAAAACAGGGCTGCTTGCTTTCTTTATACATGTACTGTATACACGTACAAAGGACAAAATTGTTAAGCGCCTAGGAGTGATGGAAATGAAATGAAACTGCTAGTGTTTTCAGATAATGTCATCTTATTGCAATGAGCGCAATATAACATCACACGTAAAACAGAGTTGGCGATGCGAGCATAATGCTCGTCCCATGTCAGTAGGATATAGGTAGTACTCCTCGGGTCTGGATACATACGCCGATTTGGTTCGGAAGACAGTATAGTACAACTGATGTATTGTCTCCCGAGGCAAGTTGCCCCACTGCTGTTGTAACGGTACGTCGATATCCTGCAGACCGGCACCAGGTCGGAGTTGACACCCGAGATAATCTAACACCTTATATATCACGGACATAATGGAGGAACTTGTTGATCACTTCAACTTCCGGTCTAACAACTACGTTCAAGGTCAAATTTGTTTTCGCACGTGTTAAAGGGGTCATTGGCGGGAAACGAGAAATAACAACAATAATTCATTTTTATATTTTTTATTAATACTATAAACAAATTGTACATGACCCAAAACATAAATGTAGCCAGTAGTACCAATTAACTTACGAAACATCCAAATTTCATCATCCAACTCCACCTTTACTTTTTTTTCGTAAAAACATTACAGGAGCTTGAGCAACATATATGATAACAGTTTGGTTTATTACACTCTCATGTATAACAAATGTCTTCCAACAAATTATATCTCGAACATCAATTAGCTACATCTACCGAATGTTCACGAGCAAATGATAATAAACATCAGAGTGGGTTTGATAAGTACAAATTGAGCATATTTCATCAAGGAACCAATAGTCTAACGTCCATAGTTAACCTGATAATGGCAGTGATACGGTGCTTTGAAAAAGTCGTTTTATCCAAGTTGGTGTGCTTTGATAGGTGTTTATAATGTGCGTGGTGTCTTTTAAAGTAAAGGGCAGGCACATTCTGAAGTGTGTGTTCTTTTCGTAGATCAGAACATCGAAATCCAACTGTTAAATGAGCGTCCGAACACTCTGCAACGCAGTGCGAGCGCCAGACAGGCGAGCCCCTGAAGTCGTACAGTCTTTTTTATAAATATGTATACAGGTTGTCAATGAACGAAGTTGAGTAGAGAGATTTGGGCCGCTCTTAACAAACATTGTGTGCTGCCTGTTAAGAAATCGTTGGAGGTAGTCTCTCCGCTTCTCTGCCAGTGCCGCCAGCTGCTCCATAAACTAAGCGCATGTCTGTGAGCTCCGCAAATGTGTAGCGTGGCATGGTTGGTGTGCTACTGCGACTGTGAACGCCGCATGTCCAACACACGCAGTAGGCACCTGCAGTGCTGTGCGTCAAATGGGGCAGTGCACGAACACCTTCAACCTACATATGTTTGCAATGCCCGGCACTTGCTATCAACCAAAGGATGACGGCATGTAAAGTCTTTCACAATTTTCCAATCAATATTTCGCAATTTTTCTATCAATAATCAATCCATATTCAATCCATGGGTTTGTGGTCTGTGTCTATCCATGCTTATTAAAAAAACTTTTCTCCAACTGTCTCAAAAATTTGCACATGTCGAAAGAATCAATGTTTTGTATGCAATAAACTATTCATGCATTTTTGTACTTAAGTCTTTATTATCATTCTATGTGCAGATCTTTCCATTAATAGTCGATTGTTCATACCACCCCTTTAAAGTTGTGGGGGATAAAATGATAAGACACAAAAAATAAAGAAAAACAATTATTATATAATAATGATTTATTATAATTATTTTGTAATTACAACTTCAGAAGAAACAGTTCATGAAATGATGCTATATATCTCCGTTCCTTCAGTTTAATAATGATTTGAAGATATTTCATCAATGCGTGAGGGATCCCCTGGTTATTGAAGGTCAATCAAATATCTGAGTCTATCAAAAAGTTCATTAGTGTTTTAAGGAAATAGGTAGTCAGTATTCTCGGCGTTTTCTGCCTTCTTCATGTCGCTTGTTGCAGCAAATGTGTTGGAGGGTTGCAATCAGTGTTTGAAAAACTTGTTTTATCATCAGAAACTATGCTCAGTTTCCTTGTAGGTTTCACTCAGCAAACCATAGTACATTCTGAGTAGTGCAGGTATCTGAAGTTTTCTTTCATCTTGTCATTATTCTGATGTTAATTATCACAGCTGACAGGGAAGGAAACGTAAAACTTTACCTGCAGACAGTTCAAGAGGCTCTTATTTTAGGATATTTTACAGAATTAACTATTTGAGATGGGGTTACTATTCTTGGAACAAATGAAGGACATTGAGAGGTGTCATCCCGAGGTCTATAATAAATACAAGAAAGGCAATTTCGTTGTTCGAAGAACCAATGGAAAGATTAATGCTATTGGTGGCGATATGGCTCTGGAACAAACAATCCGCAGATCTCAGAAGTCAGTTGGAGGTATCATTGGGCATAGAAAGCGAAAAGATTATGTTGATGAATGGGAACTTGTCTATCATGAAGTTCTTCTCATTCGAAAATAGTTTCAAGAACTTTTAGGTGTTTCTCAGGATGATTATGAGTTGAGAATCCACCACAAGTTAACTGGAAGGCTCCGAAACCAATATTCAACATTTGATTTAGTACAATGAACCTTATCTAAGACAAGGCTAGGTCAGACTTCATAGCATTCTCATAAACAAATGCGTGTCAGCATTAATTGCAGAAAAAATAATTCAGTTTCCGACAACAGGGAAAGAAGCATATTCATTATTTCGTGAGGAGAGATGTGTCTCGTGCCCTAAACCTTTGTTAGCTCCAATCCGAAAGCTAAGGTTCCCTACTTTCTGAAGTGAAATGAGTGCAGAAGCTTCACAGCCCAATAAACCTGTAAACACTGTCAAAGAATTATTACAGGCCCAAAAGAAGGTTGAAATCGCTTAAGAAAAAGGGATGACAGTGACAGAAATTTGTACTTGTTATATTATCTCTTCATTCTTATTAGATCAAGATTTTTCTACTACTTAACTATTGAAATCACAACTAATGTCCGATTTGACCAAGACATTAGATAGTAGTGATTTTTGTTTTCAAAAGAGCAAACAATGAAAACACGTTACGTGGTAGATGTGATGAGTCAATTTCGTCGAATGCCAACCAAAGGACGCACTATATTTGAAGACTTGTTTGCTATGCCCAGAGATAATGTAAATAAGGTTTGCATGTTCAGCTGAGCTGATTATATATTTGAAAGCTACCTGCCATCATATATTAAGAATGCAGAGAGAAAGAGAAGAAATTATGTCCAGCTACTACCTTTGATATCTATTATACCCGATACGAAGCTTCCTACAGATGGACAGGTTCCTGACAATTATTGATAAAAAAAATTGATTCAAGGTGCTTTCCAAAAGTTTTTAATGGATACATCATCAGTTAATCAAGAGTTCGAAATGTTTTTAAGTGGTATTTTTCTTGAAAATGGTCCCACTCCTGCAGTTGCACTAAATAGCGCCAGTCCACTTGAAAGTACACTTAAACTTCCCATATAAGAAGCCGACTTGCGCACGATTCCTCACATTTTCCATGCAGTAAATCAAAGATTTCAGTTTGTGGTAGTGCTTCAAACGACACGGATGTAGGTGTGTTGCTCATTCATTTCTTCATGTTTCAACATGAAAAAGGCTTCAGTGAACTCTGGATGAGAAAGTCAGCATCGGACATTATTCCCATTCATACTCCAGCCAAAAGATTGGCGCTATAATGGAAGCAGTTCTTGCCACGCATTATCTTACAGGATACGATGTAACTAGTAAAATAGGTACAAAAGCAACACCACTCAAAGCACATCCCGAAAAATACCTTCAAAATTTTAACGACGTCTTTCCCCCCAGTGAAAAATACTTTGAGCTTGCAGAGGAATACTTAGTGTAAGATATTTGATGAACTTCGTTGTGAAATCTTAACACAAACTAGTACACCAAATATTCTATATTCTAAACCTTCCATGTACAAGTTATTCACTACAAGGTCACCTAAAGCGATCGTTCTACATGGTATACAAGTATGCTGTAGTGCTGAACATGGACACTACACTAAATGATACAGATTTTGGATGGACTGCGAGTGATAATGATTCATCGCTTATGTCCAACCCTTACATAAATGAACTGCCTGAGGAAGTACCTTGTACCTGGGTTTGTAAAAAAAAAAAAAAAANTGTAAAAAAAAATGTAACACAACACGTTGTCAATGTCACTTAAAATTTTTCTCCTGCATATCGTTTGCAAATACAACATGTCTTGTGACTATGTTTGTTTCAGGGTTCTTAAAATAATTATTTCATGTTAAGTAGATTGTCCTAATCAATTTTTAATGCTTGCATATATGACTGTCTAATAACATATTTTTTAATATAACAAGTATAAACATTGTAATGATTTTTTTTATTTACTCATCATTTTACATATTAAAATTATGGACACAGATACCATAATCAAACTCATATTATAGACAATTTAATGGGAAATACGAATAACACGTCGCTTTTCACATTAATGTAATGCAACATTGAGAAAAGTTAAGATGACTTGGATGTTGCACACACACTATAGTGCACCGAAACAAAATGTCCCTGTAAAAACTTAGGCCTGGGATTCCAGATGTCTACCCAAGATTTTTATATTCCTGATTTAAAGAGAAAAAATCGTCCACTCAGAAATCCCTACGGCTCACGTGTTAGGGGACTGGACTAGGTGTTTATCATTAGTACCACAGCAGTAATGTTTGCTCACTAAAATCAAAGTAGTCAAGAATGTTCCAAATCAGCGGATTTGAATGCACAACTGTAGAAATTGCTCCACTGGAAATCATTACAATTTTAATTATTTTAGTTGCTCGTATTCACTGACTTAAACTTTCTTTTGATTATAGGATGTTCACGGTAAAGTGACTACTTTTGATGCTAAGTTACTTTTTCGTATCGGTCAATTTTTTTTTGTTCTTCAGCACTTTTTGAAATAAATATTGCTATGTAAGTAATAAATACAGTGTATATATTTCACCAGACTGGAAAATTAACTTCCAAGGCTACGATAAATTATATTCATTGACTATTATTTCAAATAAGAGGGCTTCAAAAAGTGCCCACTTTACCGTGAATGACATATTAATGAATTACACAGGCTTGGCACTAAAAAAATCCATGAATTCCACGGATCCGCCAGTGAGAAACCGCTCATTAGGTTTTAGCGAGCATAATCCCACTGATAAATAACCGATTGTAACCAAATGTATACAGACACTAACATAACTTTTCCTCTCTCCAGCAATATTTACAGCGACTTCAGATTAACAGGTATGTGTATGTTTACATTAAATATATGCAGTCGAAGGATTTGTTTGGTTTCTTTTAAGAGAGAATACTTTGTCTGCGCGTACGAAATTCTTTCCTTGCAATACGTAACGTTTAATTGTGTTCTTACATTATTGTACAAAATATTTCATGCAAATGCATTCAATTAAAATACGTTACCACCATCAGTTTCTCATTTTTGTGCGATGTATTCCTAAGTTGATGCTTTCGCCGATGCCATCTCGAAATGTAACTGACTAATATAGGGCATTTCACACGATCAGATTTCACTTCTAATTTTCTGCATATTTATTGAATTCAATTCCTTGAATGCTGTTTGACGCCACTCTCGCGTCATATTCGCGGCAATTTTTGGTATTTTAAGCCATTGAAGGACTCAAATTACTTCCAAAATTTACGTTTAGAACATGTTCTTTATCTACTTAAATACATTTTTCCAACTGGCACTCTGAATTATCAAAACAGTATAAATACAATGTGCACCGTCAATATGAATTAATTTATGCGCATATGTGCTACAAAAATATTTTTATTTATTTATTTTATTAAAATAAATATATCTAAAAAAAAATTTGTTTGGATTTTGTCAAATTATTTTCCCATAGTACTGTAGGATTTGAAGAAAAAAAAAACATATTGAACCTAATAATTTTTTTATACTGAAATATTTAGGGGAATATTTGAAGTTGTCATCAATATTTACTGAATACAGCTGCATGTGTGAAAAGCCCTAAAAAAATTGGAATAATAATTCGATTTCTATTAAATTCAATCTATTGAAGTGCACGTGAACACTTTCTGTATTCAATAAGTCGAATTAAATTGGTTGAATTAAATAAAATATTTGATGATGCGAATGACCGTANAAGAGCCTACGAGTGAAAATGATGGTTGCCGGGTGGGATTGGTAAGGGGAGAGGGGGGTTAAAATTTTCAAAAGGCATGATCGCCTTGCGACTAATCCACAAGTCGCGACATCATTGCTACATCACCAGACACACTTCTACCTAGTTCCTTTAAACAGCAAAGTATGATTTATTTCAGGAATCCATTGCTGCCAGAACGTTTGTGTGTCTAGTCATTCTGCAATTCTACGATTTTGTTGCCTGTTCGTTGTGATGCATGGTCCACGATGGTTTCCTGGCAGTTATACGAGCAATAATATCAGAGTAATTTAACCTAAAACAATTTTTGGCAGTATATACATACACGCCTTAATCGCCATGCCTGTCAAAATAGACAATGATTCAAAGGTCTTCTTTATTGAAACTTTTATTTATGACACACACGCGNAATTTTTGGCAGTATATACATACACGCCTTAATCGCCATGCCTGTCAAAATAGACAATGATTCAAAGGTCTTCTTTATTGAAACTTTTATTTATGACACACACGCGTACACACAAATATATACATATTCACAAAACTTATATGCACATGTAAACACAAATATGTATGCAAGGTCTGATCNGCGTACACACAAATATATACATATTCACAAAACTTATATGCACATGTAAACACAAATATGTATGCAAGGTCTGATCATACGTCTGGATCGCTTAATGTGTTCAGGGGTTTTGAAATTTCTCTAGTATCAAGCCAGCAGCTCTGGAATAGGAAAGGCACATATTAATTATTTATTGTAAACTCTGTTCGTTCTTCTGGCATGAAGTTTTAAGAGGTACCAGTCACAAAGTTTAGCTTTCGTAATACGCTGCGTTTTATATGAGCTTTAATTTGTGTCTCCACTGCTTGGCTTCAGCAATTTATTCAAATCAAGCTAACATAATCATATTTCGATCCGAGAGCTTACAGTAAATTCGATTATGCTGCTTTTATTTACAATATGAAAGGCACGTGGCGAAGTTTTAAAGGAGTTTTGATCAGACTTAACCATACGCTGCTTTACCAAATCGTGTAAAATAACAATTTTTCTCGGTACATTGCCTCAAACAAGAAGTTATTTATGAAGTGACAACCAGTATACTTCTCATGTGCGGCATGAAGCTGCCATGGTGGAACAATACACTTAACTCAACTAGATAATGGTAGGACTAATACAGTAGGGCCAAATATTACCTTCTAGCGTGCTATTTTGATACTACTAAAATAAATACATTACGTGTTAACTCTTCACCCTTGATAATGGTAAATCTAAAGAAAATCTGACACTAAACATAGGTGATTAAAGAAGTTCAGTTTTATTAATACGATACTCTGTTACACTCCATTATTAAATTCTAAATGCAATTGGACTGGAAAAAGTGACATTATAATCAAGGTGTACAAGAGATTTTTATAAAATTTATTAAGTTAATTAAATTTATTAAATTCGTTGTACAGTCACCATGCAAAATTCCATTCCACACATAGAGAAAAAGTAAATGGCATTTGCTTTACATTAACAGTAACATACTTGCGGTCGGATGAAGTCCTATTTGGGTGCGAGACCTTTATTGCAACACCTTTAATTCACATTGCACAAACGTGTACAACACATTATCCTCCTGCACAGCCTTTTAAATTGTAGCTACAGAAGTCTTCACTGTACATTTGTTACAGGCCCATATTACAAAATCTTCCAAACTGAAGTATTATCTAAAATTATTACATATTGAAGCTAATTGACTAGCTGTAATGTGACGAACCTTTAAAAATCCCACGAAGAACCAAAAGTAAAAACTTTGTGGTAAAAAAATATCTACATGATATATTAAAGCAAATAGTGCCAAAATAGCATAATATTAGGTACTCCGAAAAATACTTACATAAATTCCACATACATGTAAAAGTTATGAGAAAGTAAAATTTATATTGGAACATTTATGAGCTTCTGCTAACAGAAATTTCGCTACTCACATGTAATCAAATCGGCAGGAAACTTTAAATATTCCGGGTGAATAAAATAAATTACGGAGTTACGAAATCTAACGTCATGCCACGATTTTCTACTATCTAGCATTTTGGACCTCGATAGTGAAACTGTTTTTAATTAAGTCTAAATATTATGTTTAAAATTATTACGAGCGAGTGCCAGAATCAGTAGATTTTTTTTGGTAATTAGTTACAAAACATTTTTGGAAAGTTATTACCATTTGGATTTTTGTCTTCTATTAACATTTTTGTATTAATTCAACTGGCCTCTCNACAGAAATTTCGCTACTCACATGTAATCAAATCGGCAGGAAACTTTAAATATTCCGGGTGAATAAAATAAATTACGGAGTTACGAAATCTAACGTCATGCCACGATTTTCTACTATCTAGCATTTTGGACCTCAATAGTGAAACTGTTTTTAATTAAGTCTAAATATTATGTTTAAAATTATTACGAGCGAGTGCCAGAATCAGTAGATTTTTTTTGGTAATTAGTTACATAACATTTTTGGAAAGTTATTACCATTTGGATTTTTGTCTTCTATTAACATTTTTGTATTAATTCAACTGGCCTCTNAAACATTTTTGGAAAGTTATTACCATTTGGATTTTTGTCTTCTATTAACATTTTTGTATTAATTCAACTGGCCTCTCTAATTTTGTCTTGCACCAATTTCCCATTTCAAATTTTGTTATTAGAACCACGATTTTCCATAAGCAATATTTGGACTTGGCGAATTCTAAATTCAAAAATTGCGCCGTGGCTATAATATTGAACTATTTTATTTACTAGTTTGGTATTTAAAAAGTTTCAAGATCTTTATGGCCAAATTACCACGAGCACTTGGAAATAGTTGCCAAAGATTTCTTATTTATGAATTTCTGAGTTACAATTGACAAGTTTAACCCTCTCAAATCGTATCTCGAATTAAATATCAGCCTTTTACACTCTTGCATATTTGACATTTTAGGCAAATATTTCAGACTCACAAAGTGGAAGCTAACAGCCCTCGAAAAAAAGTGTGTTTAAATAAATACTTTATTATTTGTACAATTTTATCGGAAACTCGTTTTGTTTTAAAAGTATGCCTGGTTTAATATGAGTAAAGTCGAAGAGGTTACACGCGAGATAATTTTCACCAAGTATGCTAAACGTTTCTTCAAATATTTTCACTATCTGTAAACAAATATTGCAACAAAATGTTTGGTTATTTTCAAGAGAACAAATTTTTGTTCCTATGTTATTTTTCTTTAATTGAGCTTGCGTCATCTGATAAAAGAAACCAGTTTACATCAGTGGAAAGATACTTATAAAAACAAAGAGATACAAAGTTAGTAAAATTAGGCAGATTTCCCTAAGGTCAAAAACAATTTACTATTAATATTAAATAAGTCACTATACTTTACAATAAAATGTAATACATAAATTAAAATCTTAATATANACAATTTACTATTAATATTAAATAAGTCACTATACTTTACAATAAAATGTAATACATAAATTAAAATCTTAATATATTTTACATTTCTAGAATTACACATAAAAAATGCATTTACTCGCTACAGAATACTTCTGCGAGCCTAAATATAATCTGAACATGTTTCACGTTGTATAAAATTCCATTTTACGACATATAAACGAAAATTACGGAACAATTAAGACAACCGAGATACGTATAATTATTCTTTGAAATTCNCCATTTTACGACATATAAACGAAAATTACGGAACAATTAAGACAACCGAGATACGTATAATTATTCTTTGAAATTCCTTCTACGATGGCTTAAGCAAGAAATTTGAGGTAGTTTTAGCTTGAAATCATTTGAAATGAGCCTCTGAAATACACAGTTAACCTCCTCACAAGTCAGCACACCACTTGTGCACGGGCTCGTTGCAAACTGCTGAGGTGTCATCGCCAAGAAGCGTATGGACTGAATGGTCCCCCCCATCACCGAACGGAGGTTTTCGCCACTGATCTCCCTGCCTTGTTTCGCGCACTGCGCTTCGCCCCACCGCAACGCCGCTTCAAAAATGTCGAGCTCCGAAATGCCGCTCAGTTCGTTCTGCTGCAGTATCTTCGCCACGCACTGCCGATTCAAGCTTAAAAACTTTTCGCTTCGGAAAACTTGGCCAGCGTTGCGCCGGACTATCCGCATGGCCTTCTCCTCCAGGCGTTCCAGGTCGTACAGCGAGGACACTTCCAAGGCGACCCACACGTCCGCGACAGCGCCAGGCCACAAGCGCTGCAAGCAGCGGTTCTTCAGCTCGCCAAGCGCGTACTTGTCAGCGACGTAATACAAGGCCGCCGCTTGCTCCCGTGAGCTTGTATTCCACTTTGCGCCGTAAATGTGCTTTAGCATTAGTTCGAATACGTCTGGGTCAACGTCGGTAACTCTGACACCGCAGCTGGACTCAAACGTCTCCAAGAACATGGCTTGGAAAACTGCGCTGGCCGCCGCCAATTTTTCTTTCGAAGCACTTATGCGTCTGACATTAGAGTCGGGACCTACAAAAAAATCACAGTCTGCATCGGCTTGCAATTCCGGAAAATACTCTACCCTATTATTAGCGATGCCATTTTTCAAAACCTTACATTCCAGTTCATGATAGAATTTCTCAAGCTCAGTGGTTGAAATTTTCTTTCGTGAAGAGCAACACGCAATTCGGGCTTCCACAACAAATTTGTTTCTTCTTGTAAATTTTTTTCCTAGGTCTAAAAAATCTGCGAGACGTAAAATATTTTCGAAGCGCTTCTCTTCGCCTCCTATGCGAAAATCGTAGGAAAATGGCCGGGAAACTGTGTACTCTGGAACATCACTCACAGCTTTCAACGTGCACTCCGCGTACACAGACAGAGGAGTGTCTGTCGTGCCGACAGGACGCACCGCTGCTCCTATATGGGCACCATCTACATTCTTCACACAAAGGACCCACTGAATGTTATTGATGGTCACCGCTGACGACTTCTTACCCCAGTTCCTTCGCGATAAACTGTGCCGTGCATCAGCTACCACCATCTGAATGCTACCCTCCTGGCTCTGCGATGGATACCTTTCAACAACATCCTGGANCACTGAATGTTATTGATGGTCACCGCTGACGACTTCTTACCCCAGTTCCTTCGCGATAAACTGTGCCGTGCATCAGCTACCACCATCTGAATGCTACCCTCCTGGCTCTGCGATGGATACCTTTCAACAACATCCTGGAACAAAGAACAGACTCGCAGAGTGAGAATATTTGCATGTCAGAAGGCACGTGAACTACATTGCACTTCAGCACCAAGTAGCAAATCTAAGTTAACCTACTACCAGCTATAAATACTACAAAATGTATGGATGCGAGATATAGNTCAGCACCAAGTAGCAAATCTAAGTTAACCTACTACCAGCTATAAATACTACAAAATGTATGGATGCGAGATATAGGTAAATCATATGAACAAAATGTTTAAATAGGTACAGGATAAAATCATCATGAAAGATAGCGAGAATGGGGAACGTCAAGAGAGTTGGGGGGAAGAGAACACAGTGAGATTAAAAAATAAGCGCACACAGCGAAGATCAATTAAGGGGGGAAACAGCGAAGATCAATTAAGGGGGGAAACCTCGAAGATCAATTAAGGGGGGAAACAGCGAAGATCAATTAAGGGGGGAAACAGCGAAGATCAATTAAGGGGGGAAACAGCGAAGATCAATTAAGGGGGGAAACAGCGAAGATCAATTAAGGGGGGAAACAGCGAAGATCAATTAAGGGGGGAAACAGCGAAGATCAATTAAGGGGGGAAACAGCGAAGATCAATTAAGGGGGGAAACAGCGAAGATCAATTAAGGGGGGAAACAGCGAAGATCAATTAAGGGGGGAAACAGCGAAGATCAATTAAGGGGGGANGGGGGGGGGGGGAACAAGGGGCAATGGGGAAAAACGAGATACAATGGTGAAAAACACAGAGCATGATGAAAAAAAACATTTAATCCATGATGGCTGGGGAAGGGGGAACAGCGAAGTGGCATTAGTGATAAACTTTTTTCATGCATGCAAGTGCTTAAGCAGAAGAACAATACTGGTGGTGGGGAAAAGAGGGATACACTTTCTTAGATTTTTTTAGAAACACTATATTACTACCAGTACTTTCGTTTTTAATGCCTCTTTAATTAACATACTGCATGTAAATAAACGTGCTTACATAAAGAGCTGTCGTGCTCCGAGATTTTGATATTAAAAAAGCCACTTAAATAAAGACTACCGAAAAAAAATTTTCAAACAAAATAAATTGAGATTTGCTGCCTGTTGTAAATGCTTAAATATTTATTTTATAAATACTATGAAATTAAATATAGGTCTACACATAACATACATATTTTGAAACGTGGAGGTTTAAAGCTGGTCTTTTTCAAGCAGTAACAACAAAATTATAAAATGAGTTGATAACATTTAAAGCATTGGTTTTATTTATTTGTAGGAACTTTTATACATGTGGTATACAAATTACTTGCTGTAACTAAATGCACGAGACGAAAGTTGCGACTGTATGAAAGCTGAGCACGAGGTCACCAAAACTTANATTACTTGCTGTAACTAAATGCACGAGACGAAAGTTGCGACTGTATGAAAGCTGAGCACGAGGTCACCAAAACTTACAGGTTACAGACAAAACTGTTCTTTAGGAGCAGATAAAAATACGTACTAGTTTGTGATTTGAAAAATACAGAAAATTTATAAACTGACAAATTATATTTGGCNAGAGCAGATAAAAATACGTACTAGTTTGTGATTTGAAAAATACAGAAAATTTATAAACTGACAAATTATATTTGGCACGGCCTTTGTTAATTATGTGCGACTGCAGCTACGTAAATCATTATTTATCTCGTTACAATGTTAAATTTAACAACAAATTTGGGGCTTGGCTGTTTCGGGGACACGGCCGTTTGTTTTGCGTGAATACGTCTAGGTAAACGGGTATTTTACGTTCCCGGCACCGCTTCACTCGATCATATGGTCTTTCACGAGTATCACACTGGTTTGCTCTTGAGATGCTCTTTCCAACCGCATACAATTTTTATATTTCTACTTGGCTTTTTGACGAGTATAGTGTTAAGTTGTCGACATTGTGTTAAGTTTTCTATTTATTTTACTTTAAACTCNTACTTGGCTTTTTGACGAGTATAGTGTTAAGTTGTCGACATTGTGTTAAGTTTTCTATTTATTTTACTTTAAACTCATACAATTTCACCATAACCAAGCCACACAAATATTTTATACACTCGATCGATTGATCTCAACGAGAGCTGTTGATTATAACTCAAAAGAGCGTCGTAGCCACTCCACGTCAAAAGTTGTACTACGCGGAAATGAGACGCGGCGAAACTAACTAAAAATGTCGGCGCCCCCACCCCAACCGGGCGTGACGCTTTGCAGTCCTCACTCAACGTAAAAAATCCTTTGATCCNTACTTGGCTTTTTGACGAGTATAGTGTTAAGTTGTCGACATTGTGTTAAGTTTTCTATTTATTTTACTTTAAACTCCTACAATTTCACCATAACCAAGCCACACAAATATTTTATACACTCGATCGATTGATCTCAACGAGAGCTGTTGATTATAACTCAAAAGAGCGTCGTAGCCACTCCACGTCAAAAGTTATACTACGCGGAAATGAGACGCGGCGAAACTAACTCAAAATGTCGGCGCCCCCACCCCAACCGGGCGTGACGCTTTGCAGTCCTCACTCAACGTAAAAAATCCTTTGATCCTTTGGCAATCGAGTGGAATAATTGAATTTTAGATGTATACCATAGATTCGGAGCTGCAATGCCAAACTGTGACCCCCGATTTAGTTATCATTAGATTTTCTGGATTGCCCACTATGGTTGCAAATTTAAAGACGTATTCACGTCAAAAGTCTCCTTTCTCTCTGCGGACTAAGGATTCTTTATATTTGTATTTATTCATTACGGCAAAACCAAATATTTTTACTTATTTTCAATAAAATATTTTGGGCTGCAACGAATAATTTTCATGCTAACACGAACATATATAATGAATGCAAAATTCGCCCACGATAAGGTGACAAGGCAATTTCTGTAAATATGAGTATGCAGGAAGTATGAAAATGCTTATAGGAATGCAAAAATTTTGACATTTTGTTGTTGATCTTTTTAGGAAAGCAATATAAAAATGTATTTTAAAGTGATATAAAGATTTATTTTAATCTTTTAAGAGGAAAACTTATACCCCAAGAAAAGTGCAACACATGAAGGATTTTTAAAACCTTCCTTAGCTTCTCAGTCTGGCTACTCTAGAATAAAATCTAAACAAATTATGCTGGACGTCCAACATGAATGTAATGTAGAGATGGTATGTACAAGACTACAACCAACAACCCTTCCCCCAAAAAATAACTATCGTTCTTTATACAATGTCCTTGCCTCCAGCAAGAATATTGTGAGGTGATTCCCTATATAAAAAAAAAGGATCAAATTTAACGACTACTACAGTGGTTGTCAAGGGAGGTAGGTCTCCTTGAAAACCGGTTTCATACGAATTTATTTTAAAATCAGAAATTCAGAGATAAAATATATTGCTGAACTGAAATTTGTGACATCTTTCGCCGGTAATTCTACCCCCGCCCCCCTCTTATCGTACAACTCTGGTTCAAAAGCTGGCAAGCAAATAACTGCTCCTTTCAAAATTTTCTTCACATNGCCCCCCTCTTATCGTACAACTCTGGTTCAAAAGCTGGCAAGCAAATAACTGCTCCTTTCAAAATTTTCTTCACATCTGCATTCTCGAGTATGTTCGCCAACAATGGGCTTTGTGCAACAGTAACGTGACTACTCCTGCACTCCAAAATTGCAGATTTCTGATATCATTTAAAAAAAAACTTTCCAAGAGTTTCATTTTAAATAATCCAATATTTTTGAGGTAAGAATTTGAAATACATATTTTAAAGCACGCATAACTACGTAGTGATCACTTTAGTTCGTATGTTTTTAATGTTCTACAGCATCGTGAATAACAAATAGCATCACACTAGTTTTAACTTGATAGTTATGTACTGTATATTATGAAAAGTATACCTTCACTTACCCTAGTTTGAAGGACACGTGCACAAAAAGGCAACGTATTCCAAGGAATATAATAACGTGAACACAAACACCGCCTAGCAGAATAAAACTGGTGAATATAAANATATAATAACGTGAACACAAACACCGCCTAGCAGAATAAAACTGGTGAATATAAATAAAAATAATAAAAAAATGATATCAAACACTGATATGGCGGTGTCTACTTCATTTTTGGATGTCGGCATATGGGAATTCTTGAATGGCTATCGTAAATACATATCCTCAAATGGGAAGAGAGACAGCATTGGTGGTGCCTCANTATATGGGAATTCTTGAATGGCTATCGTAAATACATATCCTCAAATGGGAAGAGAGACAGCATTGGTGGTGCCTCAAGTCAGAAATATTCGTTGCCGACGAGGATGAGATGAGTTTGACATGAAGCAGCGCAGGAATGTAATAGGGAAGTACACCGCTACTCCCTTACAATCCCGTGACTGTTTACCTTCGTGGGTGTATTTTGGATGAGACCCAGGTACACAGTGGGCTACAAGAAGCTAGTTTTCTTCACTTGACATAAACCACGTGACAAAGACCCGCGGAGGCCGAAACAAAAGTATAAAAACCAGGGATATGACGAACGACGATAAGGGTATTTGCGCGTCCAAGCCTCGAGACCGCGTTAGCTCTAAGGCGTACTTCTGCTCTCACCGCTTTGCCTCATCCCCTCTACGCGCAAGGCGCTCAACTAGCGTGCAAGTCTTTCCGTCGGAGACTAGCCTAAACGTGACTTTTAGCGGCGACCTAAATTTTTGCGGCCCGCTAACAAAGTTAGAAGTACGACGCGTGGTTAAAGGCAACTCTGAAGTATCAAGCAGCTAAAAATGGTTCTGAAAACACCATTTCAAGTCATTTTCACATTAAAATAATAATAATTTTTGGAGTTGAAACGAGAACTTGAAACTTGGCTGTGAGCACGAAACAATTCTTAAGGTGGTGCATTTTTTTTCTCTCTCTATAATTTACTGTTTGTTTTTACTATTAAAATTCAAACCTCCATTTTACAATACAGAACTATTGTACAGAATTCTTGAAACCAAAATGGGCTGTTTTCATTCTGCATTTTCTCATGCAAGATTGAAAAAGAATGATTAAAAGTTTTTTGATGCTTTTACAGATGAAACGAAAACGTGTGAAAATATTGTGGGCTTAAATATAACANGAATGATTAAAAGTTTTTTGATGCTTTTACAGATGAAACGAAAACGTGTGAAAATATTGTGGGCTTAAATATAACATTTAAGATATGCCATATGGTCTGACAAGCCGGGTTTTCAAATAATTTTTCTAGAATGTTAGAAACAGAAATATAGACGGCGAAACAAAAATAGTTCCAAGACGAAGAGATACAAACCCCTTAAGTTTTATTCGCGTTCATATACTACATAATATACATTATATTAAATAAACTACCGTTTTTTATTTACGTTTATTCTACCAAACATATGCAACGCACTTATTGTGCCAGACAGGCGAGCACTAAACAATAAATGTTCTAAGACAAACAAGACTAGTCATAATATGTTTAACATGTGTTGCTCTGCTGTCAAGATTTTAGTTTAATAGAAACTGCAAAATTTCACAAACACTTCTATGCACCATTTTTACTAAAGGTAGCAAGCAAGCAGAGCATAAAGATAAAACCAGGTCTTGATTATGAAATAACGCACTAAGGCTTTTGTTATTCAGTGTTCGAAAGCAGACGGAGGAAACTAGATAAAGAAAATACTTCCAGGAGATACCTTTCACATATTCAGCTCAACAATGGAAAATATGCGCTGTATTACCTGTATACGTTCCGTTGAAGTAACTGAAAACTTCAGTTCAGTTATCTTAAGAATTACGGAAAGGGTGAAGGTGGAACTAGCTTGATGTAATTCATTCTACTTAGTTAACAGAAATTCTATTAAATAAACCATTGAGAGACACGTGAAATAATGAATTGTTTTCTTTGTATGCTCCAAGGTATAAACACGCTATTTTCCTTCCACTAAAACAATGTGTACAACTTACTCCCACCCGCGGCTTCACGCGAAAATATCAAAAATTCGATACATTATTTTGCTTTTATGGAAGTAATGTACTCTTCTAGGTTTGTAAAAGACGTATGAGCTTTTGAAAAGAAGTTGTTACATACACATCACATTATGCTAAATTCATGAAACGTTTCAAGTCTTTTTCATAAAGTTATTGCCACATGATGTTCCTTGTTCACACGTTTACCGTAGTGTAAAAATATTTGAAATTATTTTCATGCATAATTATTGAGAATAATTTTAATAACATTTCATGGTTTTGAAATGGTATCAAATAAACAGTGAGCCTGCTCTGCTATAAATTGTTATCTAATCACATACAGCCGATACAGTGTCTGCAAGTGTGGATAAGTCAGTTCGTGGGGCTTCTACTGACATACAAATGTACAACACTATTACTAATGTTAAATATTGCTCCTATCTTACTGCTTAAATACTGAATGAATGCGCAAAAAATATATTAGCACATGTTTTTAACAAGAAAATCATTTTAGCAGTAATTACATCACGAGGGAAACAAATCTACATTTACGCCATATATTATTCCTTCGCTTCTGCTATGTCGAAAATCAACGTGTGCAAGAAGATGACATAAACGTGAAATATGACGATAATAGGACATCTTTTAAAGGTGTAATTAATATCTGAGTAAATTATGTGACGTAATGCTGGAATACTAGACATAACAACCCAGTTGCGGTCCAACGTGTCAAATGGTGCGACAAGTTTGCGGTATTTCAAATTACTTACCTTATTGGAGCATTCACACTGGGCACAGCTATCCATGTTATTTTGCATATTCTGTAAAAAAAAAAAATAATTATTATTTAGGGTTTTACGAATGATATTTAATACAGGTTTTAATCAAACTATAGCTAACAATTTAAATGAAGTAATTATAAAACAAAATGTTTCATGGTTTGTTAGTTTCTAAATTAAAATCTTAGAAAGCGAACGATAAAATTCCCTTCACGAAATTTTTTCTGCAATAGCAACTGAATGCGTTATGATTAAGACAGTGTTATTTCTTTATGCCATAGTAAACAATTACTGTGAAGTACGATTGTTAGTTTTGATAAAAAGAGAAGTTTACTCATACATAGTCCTAGATTAGCAGGGCGAGAAACGGCCAGACGGTGGTTGAAAATTAGTACCGAAAACGCGGTTATCGATACTGTAACTAAAAAATTTTTTCAAGTTTTCCGCTGGAAGATTTCACACTGAAGCCTGGCTCAGTTCACATTTGCACAGATCACGTCTAACAAAGCTGTCCACATGTAAAGAGATATTTCTGCGTCACCGTTTTGGTGCATGATTGAGAGTTCTGTTTACGATCATACTAGTCTGTTATTTAAAACTAAGATTACTATGTAAATGCACGACAAGTAACTAGATGCTGCAGATATTTTTACTTCATTTTTTTTTTGTAATCAGAAAATGTTACCAATATTTTATTAACTCTCTCGAATGCGAGCTGCTGAAGGAAAGACTGCACACTGGTTGAGTGCGTTGCGCATAGAGGCGAGTATGCGTGCGATGCGCATGCCTGGGTCGGCCTCAGTGCACACGCAATATACAGTCCTGGTCGGCGGAATGCTTAAGGCCCCAGCCTACCTGGCGTTAGAACTGCGTTACAGTGTTTGTAATGAAAGTTTTCTACGAAATCATTAAACGTGCACCTAATGTGCTGGTCTGAGAAAGGCACACACACTTCAGACGAGAGCTGTTGAGTATTTTCAAGAAGTTACGCGCATTAGAAACCCCCTTTTAGAGTACTCCAAAATGGCTAAAAGCAGCTTTTTCAAAGCGTTTTATCCAAAAATATACGCGCCAGATACATGCTAAAATACTAAAGGACCCTTCATTTAACCATCCTACAGACGTTCCACCGATAAAATAATAGGCTCACCGCTGAAAGTCCCGTAGGTACACGCAGTAAGACGAGAACACTGCACGTCAGTCACGAGCCTTGCGATTAGCGGCGATGGCGTACTTGACGCGCGTAGCAGTGTCGCCCTTATCGCTCCCGCGCTTCTCGGCCTCAAGGGCTTAAAAATGCTCCGGGTAGGCGGGAGTCTTTATGTTCACTTGCAAATAATTAGTGTTGCGTCAGTTATATGTAACGCCGTTTTTTAACAACTAATAATTGCGCGATGACACCAATTTACGCACATTAAAATCAGCAATATATTTGTATAATTCCCCCCCCCCCCNGTTTATTTATTCTTAAAACAGACCCTTGACTGGTGCCAGAGTAATTGGCTAAATTGCTACTCTAGTTGCTTTGTAGATCGCATGTCCTGACGCTTGTTTCTAGCCTCGCTGTCACAACACCTACTCATACGTTTTACTACATCCGTTTCACTTATACGAATAACCTTTCCGTGTATTCCAGAACATTCACTGGCATCCGTCGCAAAAGACCTCTGCAGCTGAACTCAGCTTGTGATGGCGTAATTTTTCAGGTCGGATTCCACACAACCGGAGTTGCATACCCAACAAACGCCCGCACCCACGCTTACACAACTTCCACAACGTCTGGTGCAGAAAGTATAAAAGTGCTTGCGACAAACACTAAGTCACGGCTTCGTAGTGACAAGCAATTATCGTTATCTGAAAATAATACTTTTTAAATTAAATTATCAAGTTTCTCGATCTCCCTACAACAACATTTAGATTACAGAAGAGAATCTCTATTTTAATTCGGTGTTGAAATACGGAATCGACTACTGGCGGAATCGAAAAGAGAAAAAATATTTTATGCTGCAAATAAACTTACACTAATATTAAAACTACTTGCAGAGAGCGCTATATTAAACGTAAAACAATGGAAATGTTCTCAGTTTATTGAAACTATAAACAAAGACTCAGTTGTTATACCGTTCAAGTGAGCTGTTTCATGAAATGTTCGATAAATTCCAACCTCGATTTAATAGTAACCGAGTACTATACTGATGGCATCGATATACAACCTTTGCTGAATTTAAACCATCATCTTCGTTCAACAGGTTTAAGACTGCAGCCAGAGTATGTTTGGTCACGTGGTATCGCAGAACAGGTAAGGTTTTCCATCCGACCGACTGAACTGGGCGAGGTTTTAAACAAGTTGCTTTCACATCCCCATCACAGCAAATTTCAGTGGAATTTTTTAAAATAAAAATACCGATTCGTCCCAGATTAGCATGCTGACAAAGTCTAGTTACATAACCTGAATATGATAATTTTAGTCTATTATATACATACATTAGAAAACATAAATCTGATGGTTTTTATTAACCTATTTTTAATTTACAACTATGCACCGTTAATTTTTACATGGCGTACTGCACTCCCGAGTACAATATTTTGTGCAGTTACGTAAAGGCAACAAATATTTTAAGTTATGAGGAAAACTACATTGAAAAGTGCCCATACTAAAAAATTTTTAATTTGACATACAGAACTACAAATTTNTAAGTTATGAGGAAAACTACATTGAAAAGTGCCCATACTAAAAAATTTTTAATTTGACATACAGAACTACAAATTTAATATAACCCGTTTAAAAAAACGCTATAAAAATAATAACACTTTCTTTGGGTGAAAAGGTAGCGACAAACCTTATGNTAAGTTATGAGGAAAACTACATTGAAAAGTGCCCATACTAAAAAATTTTTAATTTGACATACAGAACTACAAATTTTATATAACCCGTTTAAAAAAACGCTATAAAAATAATAACACTTTCTTTGGGTGAAAAGGTAGCGACAAACCTTATGTNATATAACCCGTTTAAAAAAACGCTATAAAAATAATAACACTTTCTTTGGGTGAAAAGGTAGCGACAAACCTTATGTATTCCATCAGCAGAATTCACTATCTCATATCCTAAGAAACCTATGAAATCACAATCTCATCATAATAGAGAGAACCCTACGAAAATGCTTATTTAGTGCATATTTACCAATCGCCAGTTGTGTTTTGAGACAGGATGTAACGGTTTTTGCAAGCTGGAGTGGAGATATTTGGTGGCTCCTAACGAGGTCTTGAGAGCCAATGAGCGTGAAGCGAGGTGAGCATGAAACATCGACGGAATGCAAGAGCTGGGGAAATGGGAGATCTCGGAGAAAATCTGCCGACCGACGGCATCGTCCGGCACGATTCCCACGTGCGAAAACCCGGGAGTGACCCCGCCGGGAATCGAATCCGGGTTACCTTAGTAGGAGTTAAATATGTTAATAGTAAAGCTATTAACAACCGAATAAAAACGAAATTGGTTAATTATTAATACGATCCGATTTAAGAAGCTGTAGACCACACGGCAAAAGTGATCTTAAGTTTATATTTACGTACTTGGAATTTTGAAGTTGGGGATATTTTTGCTCTAAGATTCTTTAAACCTATGCCGTTCAAGTAAGGAGAAGAATTTAACTATCCAGGTCTTACGCGTACGATTTGATCGGCCTAGAAAATGGAAGAAATGTTTCACTTTTTCATCGTATTTAGATTTTCCTATACGGCCTTTTGAACACACTACTTTTATCTACAGTCTAAATTTTACACATCGCACCTGCCATCCGCCTGTATGTTTGCAGTCATCCTCAACCCTCAAATGACCCAACGTACACTACATACGTGCACCAAGTGGAGAGGCTGGTCAACTATCCCCATAACACTCAGGACTGCTGGTCATAACTACGCCANCTACATACGTGCACCAAGTGGAGAGGCTGGTCAACTATCCCCATAACACTCAGGACTGCTGGTCATAACTACGCCACTGAAAGACAATTCAACACGCAATCATCTTGCGATTTTGTAGTTATTTAATTTATGTGATTACGCACTGCCAATCCCACTGTAACAAGAACCTTTCCCATGCGACAAATCAATCTACCCTGAAAATTGGCGTGCGTGATTAAACGTGTTATTAAAGAAAAAAATAAGTTCATTATTTTGAAGTACACATTTTTGTATCTACCGTAACCTGCAGAATTTGTTTACCAAGTATTAACACAAAATCGCCAAATTGGTTTACCTAAAAAATGGGATGGTTAACATTTTTAGAATAACTGCTTCACCAATGTTTTCTAGTGCAATTGATTTATCAACAGTGTCGTAAATTAAAAATCTGTTGGTGCTGTTAAAATTGCGTAAAATAGTAACATTTGAGGTATTTCAGGTATTACTTTAGACCTGACTACGCAATGGGGTACAGTATCTTTATATTTCAATAGTTTTCAATTAGTATCCGAGATTAATATTAATGACACTGTTAATTGCATAATATTTAGCTACTTTAAAACCCGGCCTGATTTACACCTGTACATAAATTATTTTGTAAACATTTCACTGCTATAAACACATCGATTACATTATTTCCATACCAACCATATGAGGATTAAGATCAGTCAACTATAAGTTCACCTCACGTGCCTGGAAAACTATCTTTCCATGCTTTTTACTTATCTGAACTACAGAACAGTATTGTCCCCATACCATCTACCGCCAATTGTTCTAATGTCTGTCTTAAAAGGCTAGGCATAAGTAAAGCGCCAACAAACTCAAAAGTCCTATCAGTGTTTAATTGGCTCGGGAGCAGTGTAAGCTTGCGAGATGTGCAATTTTCAGACATTAGGGACCTGTATGAGGCACCATTTACATGGAAAAATATATATCCCAAACATGTTTTTACATCACGTTGCAAACACTCAATTTCACTGTATGTTACACAAATCAAAAATACCTAGATTTCTTATATTAGGACCTAGTCCACGATTTCATTCAAATGTAATGCGTACAAGATGAATTGTTTGATACAAATATTAAAACCTACCCCCATTCCTTTCAAGACATTTTGAAGAAGCAAAATATTTTCAGACTGCTGTATTACAAACAGAGCAAAGTGATGTTAGTTGTTTTAAATACATTAACCCAACAGCGCCAGTGCTTCACTTACCGCAGTCGCTTGCAGAATGACGAAAATACTGCACCTTGTGCATAGAGGAAAGGTATCATTTGACGCGCGTACCAATTTCGCACTTACCGGTGGTTTCATTTTAGCGGGTGGGTGTACTGAACTGCTGGTTTATCTGACTTGTTCGAAAACAGTTTGACGGCTGTGAATATTTTCGTCGCGACAAACTCCGAAAAGTAAAAAAAAAAACATAGGTTGCGAGCTAATTATGTAATAGAAAAACTTGCCTCGCCCAATAGACGCATAGTGAACTCGCTCCAGTAATGAATTATCTTAAGCAGTAAAGTAAGGATTTCCTAATTTATCATTTATGTTTACGGTACAAAGTTGCACGTGTTATACTGATTAAAATATTACTTTAGATGTGACCTATAACAAGGCATTTTTTTTTTCAGCAAAGTGTACTTCACTTCAACATCAATAAGTGGCCTTTGGATTCCCGTGCAGCCATAACCAAGCCCTGATAAAATCGAAAAACTACAATCACTGAAAAAAAATTTCAAAAGCTCCGAGACATTATAATGGAAATTCCACAAAACTCGACGCAAATGGGACAGCTCAAACACAACGGCAAAGTGTAATTAGCTTCCGTTGTTCGCGAAATATCGGAATAGCTACATTGATAACGTACGTGAGTTTCAACTATACACGTATAGATATGTGCCCACTCACCCGCCGTCATCCATTGCCAGCAAGATTCAACAGTATTATTTTTTTTTTTTAAGGAGTTCTAATGGCCCACGTTTTGCGCCCACTGCCAACATCGACGATTCCAAACAAAACGCACAAAAATACGACAAAATCTTCATAAGAAGACATATCCCGACATCGAAGGTCCATTTAGCTCACGAAAACGACACAAACACAAAATGACGTCACGACCCCGACCTACCGAGGTCCAAGAAACCGAACCGTCACCGACGGCGGCTGCAGCAGACTGGCGGTACGGACTTGTAGCGACCGTCATTAATTCGCCATATTAAGTCTCGTGGCACTATATGCACGCAGTTTGTTTTATTGCATACGTTTGATGTAATTTCCATCCATAATAGTACATAGATATTGGACAAGTAATGCAAATCTCATAATATAAGGTTATGGAAGTAAGTAATAAATACACGTATCCACATGCAAATGGTAAAATATTTGTGCTCTTGAAAAGGGGTTTACATGAGTCTGACGCTTTTGCCTTTTTTACTGTCGGTGATTTTACCTCAAAAAATTATTTCGTATGTCATGATGGAGTGAAAATATGCAAAATAAACCATTTTTAATGTATCATTCTTTAAGACTTGAGTAACACTGTGCTAGGCAAAACAAGTAGAAATAACTTTTGCTAGAACATATTCAATGTGAGATTTACATATGAGTTGATTATCCACGTGTAGGCCAAGAAACTTAGTCACAGTTGATTCATTAATTTTGCCTGAATTAGTGTCAATATATAGGATTAGCCAGCACCTCTGCGACAAATATGGGATGATATTTCGTACGCATGTCAAACTATTAAAGAACGTTAANAGAACATATTCAATGTGAGATTTACATATGAGTTGATTATCCACGTGTAGGCCAAGAAACTTAGTCACAGTTGATTAATTAATTTTGCCTGAATTAGTGTCAATATGTAGGATTAGCCAGCACCTCTGCGACAAATATGGGATGATATTTCGTACGCATGTCAAACTATTAAAGAACGTTAANGTAGGATTAGCCAGCACCTCTGCGACAAATATGGGATGATATTTCGTACGCATGTCAAACTATTAAAGAACGTTAACACACAAATACCGTCGTTGGCCTACCGTACTCTCTACACTGTAAAATGCGTGTTGCCATCCCTTTGAATAGTGAAAAAATGGTTTTCGTAAATCTTTACGTAAAGTGTTATCACGGGTTATAAATTTAAATGGCAAGACATCAAAAAAGATTCCTCCTGGTGAGAAAGCCTCCAACGAATGGTATGCGAAAAAACCGACGTTAACAATGACAAATGCCACGTAATGTTTATGAGGTTGGCTAAATGGTTGATACTGGCTGACAAGTACGGGTACTGCTGTGACATAGTCACATGCATGTTTCTAACTCCTGTTTTGTATATTTATTTGAAATGTTGTATTCATGTGTTTTATTAATTATTTTGTTTGTTTAATTTAATTTTTATTTGTTTAATTATTTCAGCAAGTGGTTGTTAATTTCTGTTCGTAATTTATTGTTGTTTGGTCAAGGTTTTATGCTTATTTACAAAGTTTTTTGTTCATGATTTCAATTCCTTTGTTTCTTGCACTGAATTTGTTTTATGCCATTGTTTTGTTGTTACTTTACGACATGCCAGCCTTACAGTACCGCGGCAGAACAGCAACTACCCCGACGAAAATGCATACGCTCGATTAAAAACAGCAAACATAGCGCTACGAGAAACGGAAGTTGCGGGTGTGAATTCCATTCTTGAATGTTCACGTTTGTAAATAACACAAAAGAAACCGAGTATTACCGGAAGAGGGACACTTTCCNGAATTCCATTCTTGAATGTTCACGTTTGTAAATAACACAAAAGAAACCGAGTATTACCGGAAGAGGGACACTTTCCGCCGAGAACGTGTCCCCTAGCTGCCTTGTCCGGCCCACCGTTTAGGGTACGATATTTGGTTCTAATGTGGATGCAAATTGTTCTGCTGTATGTGTCATCGATGCGTCTCTACACGATATTTATACGTTACCGTTTCTATCAGGCACAATCTACTGATTTAACTTTCCCTTTAAACTGACGCCATATTCATTGATTACACATACCATTATTTGAAAAATTAAAGTTATTATTGAGCTAATTAAAAAGTATTTTGCTAGTCGCACCGTGTGAAATTTCTCCCAGATGACCNAAAAATTAAAGTTATTATTGAGCTAATTAAAAAGTATTTTGCTAGTCGCACCGTGTGAAATTTCTCCCAGATGACCATAAATCGCATAACCAGAAAATTATGGTTTATGTTAATCTATGAAAGGTAAGCGTTATTTTGCCTTTAAACATTTAGTTCACTTTTACGCCTCCGCTTACCTTTATCGGAAATAGTTATCATCGCTCTTTTGAATGAACTTATTATACATATAAAATCAAGTCGACCGAAGAAAAAACGTGAACATACAAAAGATTTCATCACCCCGAGGTGCATTTTTGCACTATAAAAGTCATTGTTTTATGAACGCATGCACAGTTTGCCCTCTGTTATTACGTCCATTGATCCATGTCACTGCTTCTCTGACATTGCTCGTCTTCTGGGGGGGTTGGGGGGAGGAGTTGTAGAGGCGACAGCGCCAGATTTTGCTGCTCAGTAGCTATTCATGAAGTTACACCACAGCCGATACCACGGGGAGAGAAAAAATGTTCTGATAGGCAACGGTGTTTATGTAACTTACTAGACATAGAGATAATTTATTTGAAAACGTTACTAATGACTAGTAAATAAATGACAGAATTATGTTATATGAAATGCAGACATAAAAGTTTACATTATCCTAAACTGCATAATTTATGTAGTAGGCGTACCCGCTTGGAACTTTATAAGAATACACAAATTAACGTCATCTTTCAAAAGTAGAGCTTAATAATTTCATAATTTGGTAATTCATGAATTGTTTTCCATATAATTTTTGTTACTTGCCGAGACCAGGTATTATAAAATGTTTTTTTTTTTTTTTTTTTTTAAAAAATGGGGGTGCGTGTACTTATGTACGCGCGTTAGAAGTTATACTTCTTTGGCGTGACTAAAACTAAATGTTCGCGCATAACCTCAAATACTTTAAAACACTTTCAAAATTTTATTATATAACGATACGCGCATAACCTCAAATGCTTGGTGCTATGTAACAGCATGTATTATCTGCTTGATTGCAATGTTCACTGTCAAATTTCGTTACACTGTGCGCGCGCAACTTCCGTTACACAATAAAATTTTACCCTCACGGCGTCAAAAGAATTATAACTTAAAAAAAAAACCATTTCTGTGCACAGCTTCAGATGAAATAACAATGCACTTAAAATTTCTAGAGAAATATACCACTTCAAAAGGTTATTTTAGATTAAGGTGACATTTCAAAACGCGTGATTTTGTAGTCTGAGTACGTTGACTATTGTGGCCTACACCACTCGATGTAATAAAAGTAGGCCCGTGCACAATTACAGTACTTAATGAGCACAACTTTAGCAGTCTTGCTGCTGCTATGTATCCTACAGATCAAAATATCCTGACAGTTAGTCAATACAATAGGTCCACATTAAGGAGATGTAATCATTGTATAGCAAATGGGAAAGCAAGAACACTTAAACCCTCCGACACAACAAAATATAATAAAAAATTCGAAATGCACTTGCAACTCGTTAAGGCATCTGCATGCAAACAATAAAGAACCACATGGACAATGACGTCACAGGCACCTCAACATGGCGGTGTCCGTTTTTCCTGCACAAAATCGTAGTCTATTTTAAAATGAGTTATTCTCGAGTTTTACACAAGAAGAAGAAACTATCACACAGTGAGTCTTTAAATTTATCATGCCATAACATGGTAGGCCACAAAAATAGGAAATAACCCTATTATACGCGATTCACAGTAAAGTGAGCACTTTTGAAAGCCCCCTCATTTGGATTAATAGTGAATATATAAAGTGTTTAGTTGGATAAGGGCTTATCACTCAACTAATAGTTTTACACAATATAGCTTTTGTTCCCTTATTGAAAAATACATGCGAATTTTAAAGGTGTGATTCTTTCATAAATATAACTTATCATTATGACAATTTTGCATGCATTACCAAATTGCCTAGATAAAAGATTTAATAAAAAAATGGCTAAGATCACAAAATAAACTAATTTCCCAATAAAATAGCAGATGAGCCCTTATCCAAATCAACCCTTCAAATATATTTTATTTTAGCCTTAGACGTTAACTTCCGAGTGCCGTGGAATATACACACTGTGTTTATTACTTACACAGCAATATTTACTTAAAAAGGTGACGAAAGGAAAAATAATGGCTATAAGGAAAAATTAAGTAGGGCTTCAAAAGTGCCCACTTTACCGTGAACAGCCCATAGTAAGAATGTTGGATCATGAATACTTTAAACAGTCCACGATGTACAACCTCATCTACAGTGTTGGCTAGAAACTGGAACACTGCAACAAGTGTGAACCTGTCTGCTTCGATGGTTCGACGCCGTCTGCTGCGGACTGGACTGGTAGTACGCATGCCATNCTTCATCAGTCTCATTATGTAGCAATGGTGATTTAGGGTTTGCAGATGTTCGCTTGTCGTTTACCGTTAGCAAGATGCGTGGATAAAAAGGTGTAACTATGTATTAGAATTCGAGATTTAGAGCCTCAGCCAGTGTAAGCTGTTTCTTTCGGGTACGAGTCACGAGTCACAAGGTCGGAGGAGAAAACGATGTGTTTTTTTTTTCGTGTTGAAGGGCCGACCAGCCCCATGAATAAAGTGTGTTTATTTTACCGCTAGGGTCAATGTGGCTTATCTTGGACCCCCGTCAGACCGCTGGTGCGGAGCGGGAGAGATGCTCATGAGATAACAGGATCGTTGTTCCTAAGTAGTAAGGGGAGCTTGCTCGCATAACCTGTTGGCAACTGTTCAATGAGAAACTGTTCAGTAAAAAAAAATGACCCCGCCTGGACGGGCTGGGTAGTGCGGCAGAACAGAGTGTGTAAGGAACCAGTGTAATTAATTGTAAGGATGTAAGAGGAGTGTGCTATGTGACCAGGGTTTATTTTGTTTGTACTTTTTGTCAATTTTCAAAGTGTGAGACAACTCC
>NQII01002271.1:236568-248560 GCA_002778355.1 Clitarchus hookeri | reverse complement strand
TGAGTTCATGTACCAGTTAACCTGTTCAAGCAACAATAAAACTAGATTATATGAACTCACAAATAAAGTGTATGATATTAGTAAATTGGACCTAGAGACTACAGTGTCGACGTATTTATACGCCCTATCACTGAGGGCTAGCATCAAGTGCTGGCGCCTCACGCCGCAGAGCAGAATCAATACCTACTTCCAAACTTCAGCATTTGGCAGGTATCAAAGTATATAAACATTTTCGTCATAGATTTTCGTGAGGAATAACTTGCTACTGTTTGTCGGTGTTATGTTCACAAACATCTGGTATAGTGCCGTTATATTTATTTACATTAAAATTACAAAAGTATTTTGAAGAAATTAATTTAACTTCTGTTTGTTTTGAAATGTGTTATATATACATAACCTCGGTGGCTTGGTTGTTATTTATTCGTATGGGGTTGCGGGTAAGATGTGTTTTATTTGTGTGATATACTGGCATAAAACAAGATACAACGGGGACTAGTCAATATAACTGAATGGATGACAGTGCGACACTCATCCAACATAAATCAAACCCTTCTGAAATACAAGCATAAAACACTCATTACGCCTTGTAATAAAATAGAGAAATCGTGATTGTAGAATCTAGGGTGTGTGCTGGAACTAGTTTCTACCATCTGCGAAGGAAAAGATGAGGTTGCTTTTCAATCTTGAATTAATGAAATTATTCTTAATTAAAACACGTAACTCTGGCATATGAACTCAACAAAGTCCACTTGCCTGCCATTTGCCAAAGCTTCATGGTAGTCACGATTTCCCACGACAAACTCTATCAACATTATTGCACTATTCATAGTTCAAAACAAATAAAATAAACATTTATTATGTTTGCTTTTTGTGTTCGGCTCTGTGTCAGTGAACATAATAAATCTTATAATGTCTCAGGGTACTATTTGGACAGTTTATGTAAACAAAATTCACTTAACATGTCAGATTTCTGGATCAAAACTTTGTAAAGAAAATAATTTAGTGTATTTGTCTGAAGTGTAGGATGCATGCATTTAACGTTGACAATTAACACTTTGTAGATATAGGCTGTTCACGGTTATTTCAGAATTTTCTGAAGCCCTACTTTCATGCTATTCTTCCGCCTCATGAAAACAAAGCCTATCCAAGTCTAGAAATTACACCAAAGGGACTCCGCACCGAATTCCTGCGCACTCGGTGTAATATTATTTTCCTTAAGAACTATTTCTTACTAGCCACTACCAACACACCTTTTTTCTCCCTATAATTAATTCGTATTAATTATTGATGAAATATAATATTTATGAACAGAATATAAGTAAAAGTTAAATTTAATTTAAAAATAAGGTACTTTTATATTAATAAAATTATTAAACGTTTGTAATACGTGANTAAGTAAAAGTTAAATTTAATTTAAAAATAAGGTACTTTTATATTAATAAAATTATTAAACGTTTGTAATACGTGAAATTTCTAGGAAACAACCAAACACGTCATATAGGGTGATTTCTCAAAGGTTTGATTCAAAACGTGTGAAGAAACTGCAAAAAGACTATATAAATTTTGCCGGGAAATGTTCCAAAATGGGTATTGTTAAATTACCCATACATAAATTCGGACACAGGCTATATCTTGAAATTCTCAATAAATTCATACTCTGTTCACAATCTTTTCAACAATGTAGTAAATTATTTGCATTGTAACGTAGAAAAAAAAATATTATTATCTTAGCAGCATGTTGAGTGCATCTGGTCTTGCCGAAGCCTAGTGCAAGAAGAAGGAAACTAGAAGGTCTACCTGCGTTGTACTCTGAATTACGTATTTGTGTAGTGTTGCCCTTCCAACCAGGAGGTTCTTACGGGCTAGTTCAAGATGATGGGCGTTGGTGTCTTATATTTTGGTGAAAGTGGTATGTGTATAGAAGGGGAGCATGCCTGTTATAAGGCGTTCCGGAGACTCTTGGCGCAAATTACACCCTCCAATGATACACAGCATCCGCTCTGGACCCGCCTGAGATGCAGATAACATACAGACGTCAATGACGCAAAAGGCAATATTATTCTTGTCTTTANTAAGTAAAAGTTAAATTTAATTTAAAAATAAGGTACTTTTATATTAATAAAATTATTAAACGTTTGTAATACGTGACATTTTTAGGAAACAACCAAACACGCCATACATGGGGTGATTTTTCAAACGTTTGATTCAAAACGTGTGAAGAAACTGCAAAAAGACTATATAAATTTTGCCGGGAAATGTTCCAAAATGGGTATTGTTAAATTAACCATACATAAATTCGGACACAGGCTATATCTTGAAATTATCAATAAATTCATACTCTGTTCACAATCTTTTCAACAATATAGTAAATTATTTGCATTGTAACGTAGAACAAAAAAAAAATATTATTATCTTAGCAGCATGTTGAGTGCATCTGGTCTTGCCGAAGCCTAGTGCAAGAAGAAGGAAACTAGAAGGTCTACCTGCGTTGTACTCTGAATTACGTATTTGTGTAGTGTTGCCCTTCCAACCAGGAGGTTCTTACGGGCTAGTTAAAGATGATGGGCGTTGGTGTCTTATATTTTGGTGAAAGTGGTATGTGTATAGAAGGGGAGCATTCCGGTTATAAGGCGTTCCGGAGACTCTTGGCGCAAATTACACCCTCCAATGATAGACAGCATACGCTCTGGACCCGCCTGAGATGCAGATAACATACAGACGTCAATGACGCAAAAGGCAATATTATTCTTGTCTTTATTTTTATTTACATCGCACTCCTCACTGGCGCCGAATGTGCACTAATCTTTGGCACTCGTGACTGATAAATACTTAGACAAAATTCTTAAATATGCATTTTAAATCAATTTCTCACACAAAATGAGCAGTTTTATAACATAATTCAATTATCTGTCAAAGTTTTATTTACTAACAAACAATGTTTGTTTTCACTGCGACTTCTTTGAAATGCGTCCCATCTGTCACAACTAGTTGGCCACCTGCTGTTCGCGAAAAGATTCCACGACCAATTGTACTTCAAAACACGTCAGTTCAGAACCATATTCGGAGGGGGGGGGGGTTAGGCATACAAACAAACCCTTCACGTGGAAATAAATAACTATTTACACAACTCTTCAAAACTTTGCAAAACATATAATGTAAACAAACAAATCTCAAAAATTAATAAACATGCTGAACCATTAAAGTTCTGTAGAGTGCACGTGGTCGTGCAAGATTTTGTTAGTAAATTTCTACAAAATTGTTTACTTCAAACACACGAGGACAGACAAAATATTTATATTTATTTTTCATTTCTTTCCCGAAGTTAGCAACTATTTCATGGAGTTTATTAATGTTGCGATACTTTACTACAATATCCTTTACTGCGTACTGTCTGTGTGCTTTGAGTACATACAGTCAAGTATTTTTATTGTTAATAATGATACAAATTATTTTGAACGCGTTATTTTGTACAATGAACAATAGTGTAATATGCAATTTTTTTTAAACTAAATTCACTTCGAAATACAATAAAACTCAAAGTTTATATAGTCTGAATAACCGCTTCCAAACACAAACAATAAAATGCGGGAGGCAGAAAAATATGCACTCAATGGCTTACCCCAGGGAGGTCGGAAAGGAAAACTTCCTCGTAGTGCACTTCCGGCTAATCTGTCGCATTCAGGAGCCACAGTATTGGCTATTCGCGGTTTCTTCACACTTTTTGAATCAAACGTTTGAAAAATCACCCCATGTATGGCGTGTTTGGTTTTTTCCTAAATATTCCTTCCATGTATCACAAGCGTTTTATACTTGCAAATGTACCACTGGCTTTGGTTAAATTGAACCTATACTTATATCCTATACATAAAAACTATAATATTTATTTTATAAGTAACGTAAATAAAAGCAGGGAGAAAATAGGTATTTTGGTAATGCCCATTAAGAAATAGTTCTTATGCAAAATGTTATTACACTGAGTGTGCAAGAATGCGGCGCGTTGTTCCTTTGGTGTGATTTTCTAGACTAGGTTCAGCTTTGTTATGAGGCGGAGCAATATCCTGAAAGTGGAACTTAAGCAGGGCTTCGGAAAAGTTGTAAAGTAACCGTGAGTGGACTGTAAAAGTCCAACTCTCCCAAAGAGTTTGTACTTGCACTGCCTGGAACAACGTCGACAGGTCAGTAGAGCAAACAGCAGGCTCCCAAAGTTCGGATCGGCTTCCCGGAAAGAGCCCGAAAGTTCCGCGCTCGTGCGCAAAGCGAAGAATTTCGTTACCTCCTCACTAAAGACAACATACAGACTTAGCGGATGTGGTTAAACCGTTGTTTAGACCTTCACAGCCGAAGTGGGCCTGTCCCGAGCACTGCTTCCCGCTAGGGAAGAGCGCGAAATATTAAAACCATTATTTACACTGAGCTGAGGCAAGCATTAGGTGTGCACCATAGATGAGGTAGACCTATCTCGCTGGCTGCGCACAACCAATCTCCGTGTCCCAACATTTAACTGCTTTCATTCCATCTAGTCTAGCAAAAAAGGTACGGATTCTATTCGAGGTTAGAACACTGTTTAGTAAACAAGTGCTTTGAGATGTTTTTATACTTCCTGTAGCCAATTTGTATTGCAGTTTGATTAAATTGGAATCGTTAAAAGTGTTTTATTGATATAATAATGCTTGTCATTTAAAAATTAAAATATAAACAAACACGTTCATCATTGTTGACCATGTGACTTCTACGGTTGTGTTCCTTTGGGGTAGGTCAGTGTTGGGCACATGCTCAGAAGACGAATAAGCGGTCTACCTCATGGTGTGCATTAGTAGTGCACTTGAGCACGCGTTTCGTAAACTCGGCGGCACTCGGCCGCGCCTTTTTTTAAACGCCCAATACACTACATTAACAGTTTCTAAGCAATTAAACATCCTAGCATTATATATAAGCTATAATTCATACAGCAGACACTGCATTAGACTGAGATATTAGGTTTTTACGTATTAATTACACGTATTTAAAATTGAGCATCATAAAATCTTATGTTTTTAAATTAATACATCATTAATATTCTGTTTAACATGGCAATGCACGCTAATACGTAACGAATATAATCTACTACGTCTGTTACACTCCAATTGATCAATTTTGCTTCTGTCAAGTTAACGTTATTTTAAGCTGTTTAATATAATGTATGTCACAGATAATTCATTAGTTTACTACAAATATTATTTCCTGCATACCTAATTGATTCGAGTTTTTAAATTTTAATTTAATGATTTAAAGAACTCGCTGTAAGAATTATTTATGTTTATTAGATAATGATTTCAAGATTGCAAGCGATTTTGTTTGTATTTGAATTGAGTTGCTACTTTTCTGTCATTGTTGTTTGTACATTATCACGAGAATAAACAACGTTATAAATCTAAATCAAACCAAAATCACACGCCGGATCCTCCAGTATTTGAGTGGGATCTCGTATCCCGTGCAGCGACTTGATGCTCGTACATTAAGTCATGGCGGAGGTTGAGCGCGTGTCAACATCCTCCAGTCCTCCTCCAACACGCACCTTAGTTTACGTCGCCACCGATGACCTACAAAATAACAAGAATTAGCGATATGAAAAACTGATCCGTCAAACAATGCATTATTTCAGTGCCTACCAATATAGAGCAGAGACATCCAAAGAATATCTGACGTATGTCACTCTTCGACATTCAGGATATCCAAGGACATCCAAGATTAGCAAAGTAACTATCAAAAGACTACCAAAAGATATCCAAACGTCCATCCAATATCCAAAAAGTGATATAGATATTTTGGATTTCCTAGATACATCTTTATATGTATGGCCCTTAAGTAAGGGCCATTGGTGGTCTTGTAATATCTAATGGATATCTAGTAAGTAGTATAAACTGGTATATACTAACGGATATCCAAAGGATATACATTAGAGATACACTGTAGGACTTGGATGACTTTTAGATATTGTGGATATAATTAGGATATCCGGTGGATATCCTGTGCTATATGGGTAACTACAGAGAGGCCAGGATGCCTGGCAGGTATATAGAAGGGCCTGGGTTCAATTCCCGGCTTCATCAAGTGTTATTCAGAGCTTTGGAGAAAAAAAAACATAGGAGGGTTTTATTTGACGAAAAGAGGCATATTTGAAATTTCAGTATTTCTAGAGTTTGACACGTAACTGGTGGTCAAAAAGGCAATGAGTTTAATTCCCGGCTACGTCAGGGGTTATTCAAATGTGGAATTTTTTACTTTCGCGTTTTAGGTCTGAGCGTTTGTTAGCTCTTCCTTCGTCTTCATACTGCGCAAGCGAATGATGAACCAGTGTAAAATCATCCTCCCCAGAACCGTTACGTCCTGGACATACAATCAGGTTTTTTTTGGCGGCATCAAAACCTATCATCATAATACCGAAAGTTGAATATTCAATTATAAAAAAAAAACCTGCTTAGTACAGACACCTAATACAACAAGGGGGGTTTCTTAAATATTATTCACATTCGTTTCTCTTGCGGAAAATTTTACGATAAAATATTAACTTCGAATCTGGATATATAACTGTGACACTAAAAAAAAAAAATACAGATAAACCAGAAAAAAATAGCAATTATTTGTGATATGCGATTAAAAAAAATTCTTTATATAGTATAGTTTGTTAGGTCTGATTACAGGTTTAGGTAAGTACGAGTGCCTTATGTTAAGTAAGTTTCAGCCCAACTTTGATTACCTTACAAAAATAATGAAGCGATGGTATTAATGGACTAAATTGGTGGCGCCGGACAAGCCAACCCATTTTCTGTTTTTCCAGGTAGCAGGTAAGGTAACCACTTAAGCAGACATGTTGATGGGCGTTGTCGTCCCTCGACGGGGAATTTTCACCCACTGAACTCCTGAGAAACCAGGCGTAGTCAAACTATGTACATCTGGCATGTTACAGAACAGCGATCGAATACGCGGAGGTTGTTATGGTGTGACCAGGCCTTAACTGAACGGCTTGCCTGATCACACCTTCAAACATTAAACCTGGAAACGAGCGGGATTGCAACGCCGCCATTTGGTCGTCGATCCTTGCGAAAGAAGACAGTTGCAGAAATCCCCTCCACCGGTCACTGAGCGGGGCCGCAGAACCACGCGCTTGATATAGGCCGGCGTAACACCCGGAACGAGCGTCTTTTAGTCTTTAGTCCTTTGGGCGACCCGACCAGCGAAACAGACCACGAAGATGGGTGTGTCCGGCCGTCGTTAACCGTCTCGTAGAATCAGCCTCCGGCTACAACAAGGTGATGACTTTCCAGTTAGGTTTAATTAAAATGGCGTGAATCATAATGTAATTTCCGTAATAATCATCTTGGTATTCAATTTAAAGCTCCTCCGATCAATAGTCATTTAAATAGCAACTGTATAATCCTCACGTAATAAAACCTCGTCAGATACTGTTGTGCTCTACTGAATCATGAGTCATTATTGAGCTACGCCCCCAGCAACTTTCACGTACGAATTGGCTGAAAAGCTAGTTCGTAACAAGGTGCATACGTGATTGAAGCAACACGACGCCCGCCGTCCCGTACCAAGATGTTCCACCTGGAAGTGTTTCTAATTTCTAAGCAACACATCTCGTTGTCAGCGCCGTCCTTAGCGAAAGCGAGGCCAAGTGCAGAACTTTAGCGAGTTGCTTCCCTCCCAAACTAGTTGATGCCTCCTTCCAAAAACTCNTCCTTCCCTTCCAAACTAGTTGATGCCTCCTTCCAAAAACTCTTAACACCTTTCAAACAATATGCTCTATTCTAGAGCGCCCGCGTCTCGAGGCTGACCATTTTATTGATAAAACATTATACATTTTATTATGAAATCAATAACTCACAACCAAATGAATGCTAAATATTTAAGTATTTTTATTAAATAAAACAATTTTTTTTATCGCGCACCCTTTTTTTTTTTCTTCCTGACGTGCAGTTTTATTCTTGCGGTCAAAGTTCTGTAGGCAATAGAATCCATACAAACCGAATAAAATTGAATAACGTTGCTGCATTTCGCATAGTTTCAACATAAATCTTCAATGATGCCAGCTGCTGGAATGTACCTTCGCCACTGTTCTCTCCGAGAAACACTGCGCAAACTGATAAATTCGTCTTTGAGCAAGACACAGACCCGCTATTTTCTAATCCGTGTCCTATTGCTGGCTATCTATACCATGCGCGCAGAGGTAACATCTATACAAACACACTAGATTTCAAGTTCGAATGAAAACAAAATTAATAAGTTATAAGTTAATATGAAAATCATATCATGGTAGCTTTCTCAGTTAGAAGCAGTTTAACAACAACGGTTTCCGTGGTGTAGTGGTTATCACGTCCGCCTAACACGCGGAAGGTCCCCGGTTCGATCCCGGGCGGAAACACGTGCTTTTTTTTTTTTCTATTGTCCATTCTATTGGTATGTCAAACACAAAACGAACTTTAAAGTAATAAGAGAGAAGTCGCGACTATTTACAGCAAAATTGAAATTTCAGCAGGCAGCTGATACAGTAACTTAAAATACCTGTATGTTTCTCCTCTAGGCTGTTCCTTTTTTCCATGTGCTGGCGAGCTCAGGATTAATAATATTGGGGTGACAAAACCGTAACAGAAGAACCTCAATATGTTTCAGGGGGTTTCTCCCCCCAGGATAATTAAATTTTGATGTTCTAAAGTATTTACATATTTTAAGTTTAATGTTAAGTAAACTTTTGCTTTAGGTTAAAGTGCATAGAATTTAATTATCTGATAAGGTGTACCTTCGCATTAGTGCGAGTAGGCTAGCTACACCACCTGTTTCACATTTCAGCGCACGCCTACATGTTGCTGACACTGAAGAAAACTGCTAATACGGGGCGTGGCTCTTAAGTGCTGGTGAGCAATATGCGGTTTAATGCTAAAATGTTACAACGAACTTTTAATCTTCTTCGACGTACCACCCTACACCGTCTATACATAGCTGCGTAGGAATCTTTCACTGTTCAAAGCAGTGCTGCAGCCAAATAGCAGTCGCCCGCTTCAATAGTCTGCCGTTATTCTTTCCGCGTTTTCAACAGAATGACAATGTGTTACTTTCAGTACAATTTTAATTTTGTTTAACAGGTAGACGTCTCATGGGGCCAGATCGTTTGCACTTGGCAATTCTCGGGCACACAGATCGTGGGTTGAAGGACACCTGGAAGGCCAAACCTGAAATCAGAAGTTCTACACTGGTAACCTGACAATATATAGACTATTCACGGTTAGTTGAGCACTTCTGAAATGAACGTTTAAAAAACTTCGCTGCCGTTACCTGTGCACATTTTAACACGCACGTTATCTGGCATGCGCCCAATAAAGTTGGTATGTAATGACGGAAGCAAATTAATTCCACGTCTTAACGTTGAATGTAAAGTGTTACGTAAGCATTTTTGAATGCAAATATTATATGTTTTACCTTTTGTTGTTTCTATTTGTATAAGTGTGAGAACTAGCAAATATGTAAAATATTTGCTTTTCTAATAATTTCAGAGTTTTTCTTGATCGACGTATGAATAAATTGATCAGGCCTGAGGCAATATTGATTTTACATACAAATAGATCTTAAGCAGGACTTTCAAAAGTGCCCAGTTTTCCGTGAATAACTTGTAATATGAGAGATCGAGACAGAAATGAAAGTTCGGATGTTTGTAAGAACAACTCACTGATTAAACTGCATCAAACTGAAGCGTACTATAGCACGACCCCTCTTTGTGAAGCAGTTTTAGCAGACAAATGCAACATTACGGTTTACACTTATGCATGACCCAACCTTATTTGAAATTAGCTTAATACTTACGACTACGTTATTCACAAACGCACATTTAACATGTTTATTGCATCATGCAAGAGTTTTAATCCAGAGGGGAAACTGCCAAGGTGGTACGATCCGACAAAACACTTCTTAACAATCATCACAAGCAATTATTTTTTAAACGTTCAGATGAATTCCTGTGCAGTTACTGCTGGTGCCTTAAATCAGCAATTAGTAAGGCGGAAGTAAGAAATCGAAGGTTAAGTGTGTGCACAAAGAATGTTTCGTTTTTAAATGCAAGGACTCGGTAATGTTTCTAAATACCGTCTGCTGCCAGCACGATTTTAGAAGCTTTAGAAAAATGCATATGTTAATTTACAATTTCCTTTTAGCAGACACCTTAATAGTTTATTATCCTTGTTGTCTGTACAATTTGTTACATCAAATTACACGAATAGCAAAACATATTTCGTGGTCTGGTATTTTGATGGAAAACCATTTTTGACGAGTATTGCGAGGTGTTCAGACCCTGCAACACTAATCCTAAATTATGCCTAATGTTTGCCGGCGTCTCATTACGTCGGTCCGTACGCTGCCTCGTGATTGCCACGTTGTTCCCTACAACATGATCGCGCATAGACTGGCTCGTTCTGTACGAAACTGTACGACACAGCGTGCGAAGAATCATGACGTGACTACGGCAGTGAAACACACTCACATCTCGCGAGGCTTATGGCCGAGTGGCATCAGCTGCTCGCTAAATAGCACTACTGCAGTTACCTATCAAGTAAAACCATTTAAGGTTAAAGTAAGCATGGCAGATAGTTTTCCACCGGTGAAAATGTTCTACGATAATCTGTCATAAGTAAGCACATATATTATTTTTAAAACTACTTTGCGTACATACGGACAGACTTTGGCTTCCACCAGGATACTGTGGTTACGCTTAGGTCAACACGAATACATATTTCAAGCAGTTGTTTTTAATGTGCACGCAACTGAACTGCGATAATCGAAACTCATACAGAGCGGTTGACAGACGAGCCGGAGGGAGGGAAGGGGATTGACGTATGACGACTTTGAAAATGCTGAAACTCAAGCATTCTGGTGTTTGTTCCAAACTATTATAATATGAAATTCTGGAAAGTAGTCGAAACCACTGATTTTACAACATTTCCGCCAAAATTTTATTGGTGTTAAAACTTGTACATAAAGTACACAAAAACCAGTTTTTTTTATTTCTTTTATTCTGTTGTCACTTACATCATAGTCAGCACATGGCCACATTAAAGTATGAACACTGACGTAACACAGCTAAATCTTCAGTGTTGTACGTGGCTGTAAGAATGTGACAGGAATTGGAAGAGAAGTGGAAAGGATTGACTTCCTTACCGTCTCCCATTGTTACAGGAACTGCAGACACTGTATGCAGGTAAGACTAACCGTTCAGCCACCGTGGCCCCAATGGAAATTAGATACAAAAGTGTGTGTTATTTTCTTAGTTCAGCACATTGGACGAACNTTCAGCCACCGTGGCCCCAATGGAAATTAGATACAAAAGTGTGTGTTATTTTCTTAGTTCAGCACATTGGACGAACGTTTTATAGTTTCGTAAAACATCCTGGTTTACAAACACTCTGCGACGGAGTTCACGCGCCAGGCAGGCGGGCCCCTTAAGGTATTTAAATTCTTGCTGTTTTGTTCTGGTTTTTCACTGCGGGTGGACCATTTTGAATTTTCTCTTTACTTCCATAGGCCGCGTGTACATCCGTGGTGCGCAGTGCGGCCATGCTGAAAAAAATACACGCGATAAAGAGTATCAGAAAACTGGCAAGATAATTTCAAGTGTCGACGACAGAGAGCACGCGATGATAGGCGGATACGCGATAGTACCTGAAGGTACTCGCCGCCATTAAAAATCTTCGCGTGTGTTCTGGTTCCTCGGAATTTCAAGCGGTGACTTTATGGTTTTGATACAACAGTCCGTTCAGAAAAGATACATCATTGTCGCTATAGTTTAAAAAAAACAGTTTTACAGAATAATAAATAACGTAACCAGAGGGCACAGCGATTTTTGCTGACTTCGACACTTTTCAACGACCATATTTGTGTTTCAAAAACAAAATTTATTAATGGGTAACATAATGTGGACTTTTATTTCTGTTCTGAAAAAAAAAAAAAAAAATAAAAAAAAAAT
>NQII01002271.1:171539-236396 GCA_002778355.1 Clitarchus hookeri | reverse complement strand
GAGAATAGACACAACGGCTTACAATAAGACCCATATGATAACTAGAGAACCGCTTTAAGGCATTCGCCTACCTGGCTCTTGAACGGTATATCTTAAATACCGTAAACCGGGGCTACTTCGCACTTGCTGCGGTAGCAATGCACCACTCAAAACATTTGCGTAGGTGCCATTTGGTGAAAGGGTAGCAAACGTTACGTGGGTAGGTAACATTCAACATTTATAATATCTCATTATAGTCCTCCGTTTATTTGCCAAATTGCACCAGAACGGAAATTTTGAGTGGTGCAAATTAACGCCGGTTTTACGGCATATATATAATTTTTTTTTTTACGAAATTGTTAAACGTGCTACCAATATGTTTACCGACGAAAATAAAACATACATGCCCCATACGAGAACAGAATGGAACGTTCTAGATATCAAGCTTGCTATAAATATATATTTTTTAGCACTCCAACATAGTTAAAAGCTACTCTCTCATACTATTGTATTTCTTACAATTACGGCACGAGCGAAACTACGATACGAACCTGCGTTAAACTTTACTACAGTGGTACGGTCTCCGCTCAAGGAGCCATTAGACATCAACTAACGCTATAGAGGCTAATCGCAATTTTACAATTTTATGGAAGCCAACATAGAGAAACGACGAAAGAGCAATCTTACAGAATTGTTTTTTACTAACTATGGGAGCAAATATTTGATCAGAGCGAAGTATTTCTGCCGAACTATATCTGACGCCGTAAACACTTACATGTTATTGCGGCGTAAGATATTAGACATACACGAAACAAATTCGCCCACATTGTGGTTGTTTCCCATATTTAACTTTTCTATGTTGCCGTCCGTAAACCCGTGGACTTCAAATGGCGTATTTTGAGTTAGTATGACCCACGACCCACAGTCTACTTTGACACGATAAGATTTTCGCCGTCAAGGCGAAGAGCCGAATAAGTCGTTGGCTTTCACACAGCACAGCTGCTCGCCGTATCCGGCAGTCTGTTTCGTGAAGATGGATTGCAAAAGAGTAACGAGTGCAGATTTTGAGAGAATGAAAAGATGTGGGCGGCTCTTAACAGCGAGGTCTTGAGAGCCGATGAGGGTGATTGAGGTGAGTATGGAGCAGCGCCGGAATGAATTGGCGGGGGAAACCGGAGATCCCCGAGAAAACCCACCGACTAGCGGCATCGTCCCGGCCGGGAGTGACCCGGCCGGGGATTGAACCCGGTTCGCCTTGGTGGGAGGCGAGCAGGCCAAACGCTCAGCCACCGCGGCCCCGAGGGCACTGAGGTTGTGGGTATTTTGTCAGCCTTATCGACGAAAATATCAGCGTGGAAGAGTTCTTTAGGTCCATCCAATAAATCAAGGAAAGGACGTAGTAGGTGCTTTTCACCTATTTTTTTAAGAACTGAGAAGTGATGAGAACAAGTTGATCCATTTTTATCGTCTGTGAAAAATTTTGACGAATTGCATTCTTGATTGAAGAATTAACTTCAACTTCAAAACACAAGCATTAGGAATTGTATTTCACCTATAGAAATGCTGGCTTTTACAATAAGGTACGTGGCAATGTGAATAAGACAAATATGTTGGAAATGTAATGTATAAATTGTTTGAACGGTGAAACAATTACAATACAAGTACCACTTGAAATCACACATATTATAAAAATGTAATTTATTGAAGGCAATACTAACGAACACAGAAGTGAATTGCACAGTAACAGAAAGACGTACGTATCATTTGATGAACCCTAACGCATCATACTTTTGCTGACACCATACTATTATCATTTGTACTATAAATATTTATATTCAAAGTTGATAGAGAGTACTAGAATTCTAAGAATTTAAGAAAAACTGTCATCAACACACACATTAAAAAAATACAAAATGTAAGATGAAAAAGGTAAGACAAAATAATATGAGCTCAACGACGTAAGTATTACTGTATGTATTCCATAAGATAATCAATCATAACTACACTGTGGATATGTCCAATAAATGGAAATATAAATGTTTCTAAATATCATTCACGTTTCATTTCATGTACAAACGATTACGGCTTCTCCAAACCACTATGTTGAAAAAATATAGTAAGCTGTTTTCTTCAACATTTATCGGTATATATATATATATATATATATATATATATATATGTTATTGCTGTGGTTGTTGAATATGTTCCATGCGGGGTACATGTGGCTGTGTGAGTGATTGCTGTGGAAATTGCTGTTCTGAGAATTTTAGCCAAAGCAGTCGCCCCTGAAGCTGTTGACTGAAAGTCTCACAATAATGACTTGCGGATGGAGATAATTGTCGATTGCCATCATATTCTGTGGAAACGTTTCCGACGCGTGGTTGGTTTGACAAACTTTTATGCATTTTAATATCCTTTATAAGTTGTGAGACACCTACCTGGAAATTCAAGATGTCGTTCTCGTCGAATCGCTTAATGGAAGGCTTCAATGATTTTAAGAAACGCCAAGCGTTTTCGTTGTCTTCGATGCACTGCAGAATTCTCAGCTCAACGTCGTCGTTCAGGAGGTTGCTGGACCTTTGACGCCGTTGCCGAGTCTTTCAGTGCTTCCTCAGCGGTGGACACGCCTTCACGTTCCCGTACAGTTTCTGCCAGACTATCTTCTGACTCACCCATCCCCGTTACTTTATTTAAAGTTTCACTTGATCTCCGCACACATACCTCCGCTTGGGTTTTGCACCGGAGGCACCCGATTTCATTGCTGCTTTTTTTCCGTTTCCAATACTTCATGTATTAGTCTCCGATATTAGTCCCTCGTTTGACCACCTCTTTACCTGGAAAATAAAGAATAAACATCAACATAAAACACACGTAACTATAGGATGATCGCGGTACAATTGGAACCTTTTGACGTCTCTCAACATATTATTACGAGCTCTCGTGTCTGCACGTCATTTAGGATTGCATCCGCTGGTGCCTTGAGTGAAACCTTGTAAAGTATGACACAACTTAAAGTATAAATTAGAAGTATTGTATGATTCGCTGGTTAGTTATATCAGCATTGATAACTATACAAAATGCTCTCTTTATCGCGCATAGCCTATGGTAGATACCAAAATAAACATAAATACGTGACATGCATATATTACATGTATAGCAATCAAAATAAATATACGTGTAGTTAACTTTCAACTGGAAATATTATATTTATTTCTTTTGTGCCAGGGATTTCGCGATTGGAGGCACTTTTGCCGTTGTGCACTACTGTTGGAGGGTTGTAATTTTTACGGCGAGTAAAATAATACGAAGAGTATGTCGAGTTGTTTGGTCAATCATGAAATCTGAATGCCTGCTTACGCCTACACCAGGGCACTGGTAAAGGAAATCCAAACAATTTGAGAAGATCGGTAATGTCCCACAACCTTGGGGGCTGCGGACGGTAAACATATCCGAGTAGGCTGCCCTAATGACAGCGATTCTATGTACTGCAGTTACAAACACTACCGTTACGTTGTATTGACGGCTGTTGCTGATGCAGATTACAGATTTGTATATGTGAACATTGGAAGTTACGGCAAGAATTGCGACTCATCAGTGTTAACGCGTTCTTCCTCATGGACGTCAATTACGGAGAACACACAAAATATTCCCACGGAAGAATGTCTTCCGGGTACATAAAGTCCACAAATCCCATATTTTTTCATTGGTGATTAAGCGTTCGCCCTACACAAGCATTTACTACGACCATACAGTGGCTCACATATTACCATAAATAAAAGTAGTTTTCAATTACCGATTGTGTAGGGCGCGCAGATTTGTCGAATACACATTTGGCTTCTTGACTAACAAATGGTGAATAGTTTGCAAAACAATCAATCTCAGACCAAATTTTTTTGTAGACATACGGCGCCGTGCCGTCTACGGCAAAAAAAAAACCAGTAACGTCTGAAAGGGGCCTAACGTGTGAAAGTAGCCTCAAAGTCCCACATGTACCTGATACACGCAGCACGAGAACACTGCAAGCCAGTCCAAAGCCTTGCACGAAGCGGCGTTGTCGCACTAGAGGCGCGTGGCATTCTCGCCTTTATCGCTTCCGCGCTTTTGGACTTCAAAGGTGAAAATAGTTCCACATTGGCAACGACTTTAATAGGAAATTTTTGAAAGCTCTCCTACCGCTACCTATAAAAGTGGCATTTCTACAAACCTGTTGAAAGTATTAGTGTGTTGATTAAACAAATTCTTGAAATTGTTAGGGACGTAAATATGTTACTAACATGCAACTATTGCCTTTATGACCATAAAACAAGCCAAAACCAAAATAAATGTTATGTCGTCTAGCCTTGTGGCTGTTACTCCATCGTTGTTTTATCCTGTCCAGTGGAACAATTTCTGGTCTACATCTCTGTGCTCGTCTGTGCTGTTTTCATTTGGGTTGTTCTTGTTTTTTTTTTTCCTCCGGTTTTTTTGTTTGATAATTGGTTAAATATTTTTGTTTTTTATTTCCTATGTTTTATTTATCTGACAAAGTACCGTGTGGGATTTATTACACGTTTTATTTACGTGTTTTGACTACAGCTACTCTCGACTCGTTATTTTTGTTCTTTTTTTGAGTTTGTTTCGTGTCTCAGATTTGGTTTTCTGACATAATGAAGCAGTGGTGCATGTTCAAAATATTTCACTTATATAGAAATATTATCATTCTCCACAAATTTTAACATTACACTTTTAATACGATGTTAAATCAGGAAATTGCCTTTCCTACGTTGCTGCCAACAACTGGGAGAATACCACTAAGTCCGTCAGTAGAAGAAAATTTGGTAGTTGGTGCCAAGGGGACGGGGGACAGGAGCGTCGGAGCTGTTCATGCTGTGTCATTCCGACCCCCCGGCGGCCATATTGTCCGCCATGTCGGATGTCGGTGACCTTGACCTTTGACCTTGACCCCGGTAACCTTTAACTTTGAAAACCCAAAAAATCCCAAAATGCGTCTATCAGTCTCGCCTGCAATTGGGATATCTCGGTATCTGTGTGTGTGTGTGTGTGTGTGTTTGACGTATGAGCAAGTGGAGAATGTACCATTTTTTTTATTTCTTAGTTTCACATCATAAAGTATCGTTTGTTGCACTGGTATTAAAACCAAATTTCGCATTACATTTTCATACGAAACAAAAACAAAGGAGAGGTTCGAGCCAGCATTTATTTACAAAAAAAAATTGGTACACATAATTAATTTTCTAGCATTCGAAAGGCATTAACATAACTCCCAAATCTCATTATTTCGGTAATGCACTGGCTGCAATATGCTCTAATTATTTTTCGCACTCATAAAGTCTTTCCTATACGTCTCAACGAGGTTGAACGGTGGCGAATGATTGGTGATGCCAGATTGTTTGGTAACTAAGTCAGAAGGCAAATCGCACTGATTTCGGGCGTCGATAATTTCCGTCCTGCGCACACTGTACAAAATCGACTTTCAAGCACTTGCACAGGATGATAGGGAATTATGACAGAGTCTACCATGGCTGGAATTTCCACGTACGTAATATGCCCTGCATCCCTCCTCAGTCCATGCGTCTGGAACGATTGCTGACGATACGCATGCTGAGTAGTGCGGTCGAGGTGCTTCCATGGACATGAAGGTAAAAAAAAGGGGAAATTTTGGTTTTATCATCGTCGTCGCTGTACGAGAGTGAAATCTGATCAGCGGTGAAAAAGTTTTGCAAACTAAACAACCGAATATTGCAATACATTTCACACGATTTTTGTTATAAAAAATTAAGTTCACATGCACAAAAAGAACTGTTATTTTTTTCCCACAAACTTTTGACAAATTTATTTGAAACTTCATCGAGGTCCATCATACATCGGGTTGGCTTCCTCGTCACCGGGTCGTGCTTGCGAGTAAAGATCTTCGACTGAGGCAGTTTCCACAGGGTCTGAAGGACTAGTCTGTTTGTGTGGTTCGTATATATATAATAATGATAATAATCTAAAGCCTGCCTACAGCCCACAACCTCACATGCCCTTGGTAACATGAGGTAGGCCTTGCATGACATGCATGAGCTCATGCAGTTCCTGAAGTAGGCCAACTTCACTGCCATTATGGCGCATTTCCGACCCTTCATGAAGCGAGCGAAAGCCACTGTAAACCCGCAGGAGAAATCCATGCTCCTCCTGGAAGAATTAGAAAGTTTCGGAGCCCCGTAATGGTCTCACGATCCCCAGCAGTCCCTTGTACCCTCTCCTTGCTGTACTGGAACAGTAATGCCGTTTTTCAACAGCTATACGAGCTCGAGAGAGTTTTGGAGACGTACGGAGTATAAATAGCTCGTATTCAGGAAACCAAAATAAACCAACTAAGCGATATAATAAAAAATTACATAACCCACCAAAACGACAGGATAACTAGAGGCGGGGCACCTTAACCCAAGTATATAATAAATTGCAACATCACATAAATGAAGACCCGGACTGTGAGCACATAGAATCCACATCAATAAACATTAATACCGCGTCAGACCACATAACTATAATGTCTGCTAACGCCCCCTCCCCTAGTAAACCACTCACATAGGAAGACCTAGATAATATTACCAACCAGCCATATCCCTTTATTATAGCAGGTGATTTTAATGCTGAACATACTCAGGTAAAGTTCTCTTTTCCCACGCACAAAGCACTTCATATATAATAAAAGCCCCAAACGAACCCACACATTATTCCCCAGTTTTAAGGCATCACCCCACCATGATAGACTTACTAATAACTAATTTAAACAACCCAGATATTAAAATGGAAGTGCTACATGAACTAGATTCNAGACTCATATCACCTGCCAGTACTTTTGTAACATAGGTGCACAAACTTCAAAACACCCAAACGCCATTCTTGTTAAAACCCAAGTAACTGACTGGCGGGCTTTTAAAAAAGAATTAGAGGGAACTTTTGACCAGAACAACATTCCAATCACATCCCAGGACGATATAGATCCAACCATATAATTGCTAAATCCAACCATAAAAACGGTACTTAATAATAATGCAAACATTTTTTAACAGAAGGGAATTCCTACGCCAAAACTTCCCGGAAATAGATATCATCCTGATATAAAAAAGACAGGGTAGACATGATTACCAGCGACTTAGAACGCAGGAATATAAAACAAAATACTACCAACTGAAGAATAAACTCAGATAAGAAATAAATATGCTTCGCATAAATAAATGGGAAACATTAAGTCACCGAGTTCGGAGATAACACGCAACATTTCTGGAACATCTCCCTCACATTAAGAGGAATTAGTAGGAAAACCCAGTCTTTACGAATAATCACAGCAAACGGACTAAAGTACAACCCGGCGGACAAAGCAGAAGCAATAGCAGATACTAGAAGATAATAACGATATCGGTGGTATAAATTTTCCTATGGATGTTAAGACATCTGTAAACAACTTCTTAAATAAACAACCCGGAACCGGTCACACTCCCAGAACTTCTTTTCACTCTGAAAACAGTTAAAGAAAACAAGGCGCCGAGGCCAGACACAATAAAAAACCAAACTCTAAAAAAACTTACCTTACCCAGTACTTTTTTTTATAACAGAAATTTTTAACGCAATACTAAAATATAAATACTACTACACAGACTGGAAAACTGCCAAAGTGATTACACTACCTAAACCCGGGAAAAACCCCTCGTATTCACAAACCGGCGGCCGATATCACTGTTCAGCTCGCTGAGTAAGATATTCGAAAAGATGCTGCTAATTAGGATAAACACACACGCCGAAATTAGTGGCATTATTCAGGATATTCAATACGGTTTTAAAAGCACAGCAATCCACTGTTCATGCAGTTACAAAGTTTGCAACAGACACAACCACAGCCATCCTAGAGCATAAATTAACATTAGCAGTTTTCCTAGACACAGCGAAGGCATTTGATAAAGTTTGGATTAAAGGCATCCTGCAAAAACTAATACATTTCCGTTTTCCAGACTGTTACGTACATCTCCTTGGCAGCTACTTTCTGAAAAGGCAAATTTACGTCAGCATTGGCAATTGTAACTCCTCTATCCGCCAGTTCACCGCAGGGGTGCCACAAGGCTCTGCATTTTCGCCATTTATATACAACATACATACAGCTGACATACCACACTCTCATTGTTCAGTTCAAATGTATGCCGACGATACAGTCATTTTTGCACATGACAAAAGCCTTCTTTGTGCTCACATCTACACACAATTACAGCTCAGCGAGTTGAGCCAGTGGTATGACCGTTGGAAGATAAAAATAAATGTAGAGAAAAGCCAGGCTTCAGTACGAACTCGCAGACGGAAAGTATGAGGCTAAACCATTAAAATATAATAACACGGAAATCCCTTTTTCTAATTCCGCCAGATATCTAGGCTTAGTAATAGATAAGAAAACTGCGCTGGGAAGTTCACATAAAACACACTAAACAACTAGCATATGCAAAACTAAATAAATTATATCCCCTGCTTAAATGCAACAGGCTAAAATACAAGTAAATCGTCCGCTCAGTCCTCATGTACGGGAATGAAGTGTGTGGAAAAGCAGACAAAGCACTAATAAATCACTTACAAATTATTCAGAATAAATGTCTAAGGATAATTGGCGAAGCACTAGATACACGAGAAACTGCTATTTCCATTCAACACTAAAAGTGCAGTATATAAACGAAAAATTAACTAAACAAAATAATAAGTTTCATGATAAAATAAAGCTCCATCCAAACCATAATATCCGCGATGTCGGTAATTACGAACCAGACACCAGCACACGCATTAAAATACCTAATATTCCACTGCTAAATAATTAAACAAAACCTTTAAACCTACCCGGGCTGGCCGAGTACTCTGATCGGTCCGGGACGCGAGTTCGTGCATTTTAACAAAACTGGTTCCACCTGGCTTCTCGCCTCTGTCCAAAGCGAGCTAGTTTTTTTTTCTAACCTACTCTAAGACTAAGTGTTATATGTTAGTCCGCGGTAGGAACGGGATTATTGCGTCTCAGGGCTAACCCCTTACGCTTACAAGGGAAGGAAAAACATGCAAGGAGACGTGCATCGCGGCAAAGAGGGATTGGGTTTCCCATGGCCGAGTTTGGCAATGAAAAACCTCCCTAATGTACTTATAGTTAAACTATATCCAGAAGAGAAAGGGAAAAACCGGCATAGACACCGTAAAAAACCCTTTCGACAGGAAAGAATTAAAAATTGTTACATGCATGATGAGAAAATGCTACAGGAGAAAGATAGGTGGGTGCCATGCTCTTTATTAATGGGAGAGGAGAAACTAGTAGAGAGGTGGCTGGGCCAAAGCGAGCTAGGTCCAGCATGGCAGTTTTATTGGCGTGACGGTGGGAGGGGTTTAGCTTCTCTTTTCCGCGAAGTTTCAAATGAAAGACAACTGGGTGGACAAGGTCCCTTCACGGGGCTTGTACTACCCTCGCGCTGAGGAGCTTGCTCCGGTGATGCAAAGCGGAGGCTCGCCTCAGTCTAAGCCAAGCTCCCGTAGCGTGCACATCGCTCCCGGAGCCTCCCCCGTCCCCCCCACCACACTTCGTGCCATCCGCACCTCTCTCGAGCAGCGCCACAACACCTCTACACACAATTAGTGTCAAACAAGAGCATATTTAATTATTGATTACAAATACTATTCGCTGTCGGTTCCGACTTATTAAATGTTAAATACAAACAACACACAACACAATGTATATAAATAACTTAACTTCGATTTCATTTATTGTTAACCTCATTAACTTTATTACTACTGAAATTAAACTATCCGACATTAATGTCATATATTAACTATTACTTGCTGCCAACCTAAAATTTAATAATAATATGTACACATCAACATATTCCAGTTTATTATATTATTATTAACGTAACTTACCCGCAGGCCATGCCTCCTCGACCTACTTCCAGACAATTACAATCTTTCGGCTTAAACTCCGCTTGAACAAAACTAAAACCGCCACGGAGCGCCTTGGGCTTCGCTGCGGTTCTCAACAAGCCCTGCAGTTCAAAATTCCGGGTTTTAGGAACCATTCCTCTCCTCTACCAGGTCCCCTGGCGCTACACAGGGGCCTCAAAACAACACAGACTGCTGGACTTGCTGCAGTATATCGTTGTGATCAACAGCCAGGAGGGATGGGCTAGCTGTCCCCAACGTGGACTCGAGACGTGATGTACAAATGGGAGGACAAGAGCCCTCACAAGGGCTTGTACTTCCCCCGCGCTGAGGGAGTAGCGTCCCAGGTGATGAGAAGCGGCGGTTCTGGCTATTCTGCTCTGCTTTACGCCCGCCCGAAGTCTGCTACATTTCGCCGCAAGATCCTCGCTTGTACCTGGTGGCTTAACCACCTTCACCTTGCTCCAGCAGCGGACAACGCCGACGTTATGTTACTGCTGACGAAGTTTACCAGTTTAGCTACTGAGCGATGGGGCAGTCGAATGGTACCTCGTGGAGAACTCTAACTTTGCGGTTGGGTTTTAAATTTTTTTTTGTAATTTGTGTGGCATAGTTGTGTTGCATCTTGGGTGTGCAGTAAGGCTAGGCCATTTCAAAATGTTGGTTTCGGTCGCCCTTCAAAATTACGTTTCGGCTTAAACATGGTGTCACGTTGCTGTGTCTCTTTGTTTTAACGTGTCGTGTTTGTTCTTGTTAGCCGCCCAAGTATTATGAGTATCCATTTTTGCTGTTTCGACGACTATATCGTTGGGGCGTGAGTCTTTTAATGTGTTGCTTGTGTTTTGTAATTTTTAACGGTCGGAGCCGTACTGGGTCTTATGTGGCTGCCTCCTGCCGTAATTATTTTGCAAACCATTTAATTGTTTTTAAAGTATTTTAAAGAATGGAGACTTACTAGGCAAGTCAATTACTGCCCTCGTTCATACGAGTTTTTTTAGAGTCAAATGGGTGCTGTGTTCTAGTCAAAGCAAATTGTAACGTTTTTAATAAGTTGTTAAATAAATTAAATATTGTATTTGTATTTTTTAAAGGTTTGTTGTTCTGGAGCTACGCTTATATTTTTAATGTATTCTTTCTCTTTTTGGTGTTCCAAGGCAAATACTACTTTTCGAAGAACTGTAATAAATGAAACAAATTATTATCAACTGTGATAATTATTGCTGTGATATATATATATATATATTTTTATTAGTCGTTCTAAATGTTGTTTTGCTAATTCAAATAGTATTCATGCATAATAAAGAGTATTGAAACATGTTCTCTACTGTACATTATTTGTGAATTGCCACAACATAATGCATTTCCAATAGCTTTTATATCATGTACTCAGTTAAACTGTGAACATCACACCACATTTTTTAAATGAACTAAACACAATGTATCAGTTTAAACAATATTAGCCAAACAAAGTAAACCTGACGAACATAAAGCATTACAATAAAAAAAAATAACCCTCAGTAATTGAAAGTCACAAACCCACGTAAAACTAAAAATGTGTACATTTAAAGAAATCTCGCCCTGCTAACTATATTTGCGAGAAGAAGAAATTATGATCATCTTCGCAGTGACAGGCAGAAACACAACTATTTGGCCTTGTCGCAATTTCAGGAAGACGTGTGTTGACACGTGATGGATTATGGAGCCACGGATAATCGTCCTACGACTTAAAGGTTCGTGTCTCGTCCTTGTCGCTTAATATAGTACATAAAAAAAGTTTTGCGCCACTTGTAATTGGTTGCACATGAAGACAATTCGTTGGGGGCAGTGGCGCATTACAAAAATACTTTTGCCACGTCTGGCGTGGTGTTCTGTACAGGCAGTGTGTATTTAATCTCTTACTTTATCCTGGGCCGTGAACAACCTGGTAAATCAGAAATCCCGGCGGTGCAAAACTTTTATTGAGTAGAGTATTATGAGGATCAGTTGCCAAAGTCATCTCCCGAGATCACCTTCAGCTCAAGCGTTATGTTACTATGGATCGTTAGAATGCCACCCAAAATCCGCCTTTTTAAGCTTATTCTTATTTTATAGAATACAATAAATTCTTGTCGATGCCAAATCAGGCGGATAAAGGGGGCCATGAATTACCGTTACCTGTTTTTTAGCAAACAAAATTAATAAAATTGTCACCGTGTGGACAGAAACATTGTTGTGAAGACGTAAAATAGTCCCATAGTTCCCAAAACCTTGTCTGACACGCCTCATTCTTTTGCTGTTTTCCTCAGAACGTTATCGTTGTTTTATTTTTATGACCAAGATTGAAGCAAAATATAATACACATTTATTGCTGCATCGGAATCTCTCTCTTTGTCACTCACTCACAACATACACACACACACAAAATGTAAAACGTAAAACGTATGTGTTCGCCAAGTATTTTTTTCGTATAAACGAAACATGCACACATTACACATGAAGGCTTCATAGTAAATATTTCCACCCGCGGCTGATATATACCAGCACTTAACTCTCCAGCAAAAAAAATATAGTATTGGAAATTTACAGACACACACTGCACTGATACTTACGTAGAAACATTCAGCGTGTTTTGAATATGTACCAATTTCATAAAAACTTAGTCAGACGGAGTATACTAACATTTCTAACCGCATGTTTATGTAACCATTATGCTAACTTTATTCCAATACACGCGGTTTTGACAGTTCCATTCGCAAAAAAAAAAAATTACAGTTCAATGTTGGGATTCCAAAGTTGGTAATTGCGCAGCTAGCATGTGCTCTTTACAATGTTGCCAACACGTATACAGTGAATTCCACTAAGCTACAGTGAAAATCAACCTGAACCCACTAGATTATGAAAATGCACACAATCGTCCTTCGAATGACGATAACCCCCATACTTTTCACTTGACTTAAAATAATAATTTAATGTATTTTAAACTAATTTATCTTTACATATTTAAATTTTCGAAAAAGCGTACGTGATTTTTACACAACTCAAAACTTGTTCTGTAGTTTTCTAATTTCAAAATGCTTACAATATCACGCAGATATGTAGACACGCTGAATGTTAATAAATTCTATAGATTTCTAAATAAAAAAGTAAATGACTAAGATTTAAGTGCACTGATTAAATCTTTGAAAAATTATCGTATATAATTCATTTCAGCAGCATATTCAAATTCAGTACTTTAAGAGAATGTTTTAACTTCAGTAAGAGATTTGTATGTTTTTATGGTACCGACTTTTTGCAGAACCTTTTAAGATATTTTTATATTGTGCCATGAATTTATGGCTTGCAATTAGAAAAATATGCTACAAATATTTAACTCTTTTTCATATAAAAATTGTATTTAAAATTTGGTGATATTTTTTCTTCTAGAAAAGCGCTCTCCACATTCCACATACAATAAATATATCCACTAGATTATATACTAGCCGCTAGATAGTAACTTTGCCTACTAGGTAGGAGTTAAAATAACCAAATATGGTGGAATATCCACTGAAGAGTAAAAAAAAAAAACTGGTACACCTGCCTAATATCGTTTAGAGCCCTCCGAGCACGCAGAAGTGCCGCAAAACGACGTGGTATGGACTCGACTAATGTCTGAAGTTATGCAGAAGGCAATTCACACCATCAATCCTGCAGGGCAGTCCACAAATCATATCTGCGCCAATTTGAGAAAGGGTTGAACGTCTGTCACGTTTAATGATTCTCGTCAGTCGTCGTTTGTCCCGTTCTTTCACGATCTTTTTCAGGCCGCAGCGATGTCGAAGATGTGATGTTTTACCGGATTCCCGATATTCACGGTACACTCGTGAAATGGTCGTACTCGAACATGCAAATGTTATCGCTACCTCGGAGGTGCTATGTCCCATCTCTCGTGGGCCGACTATAACACCTCGTTCAAAATCACTTAAATCTTGATAAGNAGATGCTATGTCCCATTTCTCGTACTCCGACTATAACACCACGTTCAAACTCACTTAAATCTTGATAAGCTGCCATTGCAGCAGCAGTAACCGATCTAGCTGCCGACCGCATCGCGTTACTCTGATTGGTTCCATACCTCTGTTATTTGCATACGCACGCCTATACCAGTTTTTTTTTGGCTTTTCAGTGTATATTACTAAGTAAGATGACGCATTAGCTACACACTGAACCGTCATTCGAGGCGCGCAGAGTTGGATTCGCGGTCCAGCCATCCTGATTTCCGTTTGCCGAAGCCATCTAGGCGAAAGCCTTGATTGTTCCTTTATCCTGTACAGGCCATGACCAGTTTCCTACCTGTTCTTTAATATCGGAGTCACTCGTTCAGTCTCTGACTATCTTGCTGTCATTAAACATCAAGCCATACTACACCATACACATCATATTCAATCTACGGTCCCAACGTCCCACTCACAGTTATCACCAAGTTAATAGACGCAGGATTTTGCCAACTTGAATTTTGTGAGTTGAAATTACAACAAAACAGATATTACAGCCCTTGGCAACAAGTTTTGCTGATGTTTTATGAAAACAGANAGGCCATGACCAGTTTCCTACCTGTTCTTTAATATCGGAGTCACTCGTTCAGTCTCTGACTATCTTGCTGTCATTAGACATCAAGCCATACTACACCATATACCTCATATTCAATCTACGGTCCCAACGTCCCACTCACAGTTATCACCAAGTTAATAGAGGCAGGATTATGCCAACTTGAATTCTGTGAGTTGAAATTACAACAAAACAGATATTACAGCCCTTGGCAACAAGTTTTGCTGATGTTTTATGAAAACAGAGNTGTGAGTTGAAATTACAACAAAACAGATATTACAGCCCTTGGCAACAAGTTTTGCTGATGTTTTATGAAAACAGAGTTTTGTTGGTTTAACGTCGCATGGTTATGCGTCGGTTCCTTACCACATGTCACAAATGTCTCAAAATGTACGCTACACGAGTCATGAATAAAGCTGAAAATGTAAATCTGGCAAAGCGTTATGATGGGGTTCCTATGCCCGATTACTTCAGATATTGCAGTTGGTCTTTGCTGGTTTTAATGAACGACCAATAAAGCCAAGTAGTGTCTAAAATTATTTGAAAATCAAATATAATAACATTAAAAAAAAGGATATCGAAACAAACTTGTAACCTGAAACGCCTACCTAACACTGCAAACTTATATCGAACGACAGAATATACCAATGAAAGTAATAAATGTTAACAAACTTTCCATTCGCTTCACAGATTTGCCTGGCTGTAAGTGAAATTTAACTGGGCGGAACTTTACAATTCCAGTTTCGTTCAGGATCTCTAAGTGGCACATGAGCTGTGGGCGCGACTTTGAGACATTCTTATATCGACTCACTACTGAAAATTTTTACCTCGCCTCGGATGGATTTCATACCACGTGTTTTTGTTTAATATTATTTATACTACTACTGCTGCTAAAACTAACGTGTGCAAGGCTAGCAGTGACGTCTCTTCGTCTAATTCAAACTATCTTGTCTCAAGATGGTTTCTCAAAGAGATGAAACCCATTGGATTCACAGGGATTATATGACTATAGTCCATTCGTGGTTACTTCCAACTTTACTGAAGCCCTGCTGAAGTTCTATTTTCAGGATATTCCTCCGCCTCGTGCAGACAAAGCTTAACCACATCAAGAAAATTACACGTAAGGNTGAAGTTCTATTTTCAGGATATTCCTCCGCCTCGTGCAGACAAAGCTTAACCACATCAAGAAAATTACACGTAAGGAACAACGCTCCTCATTCGTACGGACGCAATTCAATCATATTTTGCGTGAGAACTATTTATTACTAGACATTACCAAAACACCTATTTTCTTACTGTATATGCTCATTATAAATTATAAATGAAATATTATAATTTGTAGATAAAATATTAATTTAACCAAAAATAATGAAGTTTTATGAAAAAAAGTGTGAAAAGCTCGTGATACATGGNGTGTAGATAAAATATTAATTTAACCAAAAATAATGAAGTTTTATGAAAAAAAGTGTGAAAAGCTCGTGATACATGGTGTATTTAGGAAACAACCAAACATGGGCGTACATGGGTTGATTTTCTAAAGGTGAAGCAACCGCGAATAGACTATTAGAGTGTAGCGCCACAATGCAGTTCCTACGGATATGTGAATAATGAAGTTTTCAAGTTAGACATTTAATGCAACATAACAGCTGAAATGGTAATGCTGGCGGGGCAGAGGAGCGCCCAAAATCTTCAGAGAACAACAACAGGCCGGCCTGCTGGCGCAGATATGCCGCGCGCTCTTCAGCGTGTTATCTCGAACTGGGTTATCGCCGGGCGCAGATACGGGCCGCCGTTCGACCAATCGCACATCGCCTAGCCGCGGCGTTTTATCTGTAGGAGAGGAACTGTCGAGTGTATCTGGGAAATAGTCGCTTATTTCCAAGAAAAACACGCAGATATCCCGGAATAGCAGCGAGAAAAGAGGCCGGAGACGTTGCGGCTCGCCAAGACCTGATTGCCGGATATCTTCAGCGCCCGTAGCCAACCGAGAAGTAAGCCACGCTCTCTTTGTCTTACACTTACGTGAAAACGACTTGCCAATCATTCATCTGGCAAGTTAACCTTAAGGGAATTTCTATTTTCGAGTGGACGATCTTAATCTCGATTTTTCTTTTCTCTTCCTGCGAATCAAATTTATCATTGCGGTCAATTTACTTGAAATTCTTGCTAGACGAGCATGAGAAAATTGCACTGCCTTCTTTTAACCCTGCATTACAAACAACATTTTCGTTACAAAAAAGAGATATGAGTCTACGTGAACTGCAACTCGAACCTCGAAAGATGCAGTCAGAACAACCATTCAAGAAATATATGTGGCTCGCTATAAAATAATCTTTGCAATCAAATATTAACTTAAAACATTCATTTATAACTTTTGTAAAAAAAAATATTTCCAACGATTTGTACGTGAAACGTTTCATGTTTCCACTTGTTCTCTCTTATATTCTCAACTTATCACATTCGAAATGTTAAGTAGCAAGCTATACANACGTTTCATGTTTCCACTTGTTCTCTCTTATATTCTCAACTTATCACATTCGAAATGTTAAGTAGCAAGCTATACATTTAGCACGTCTGATAGGCTTACGTGTTTTCATTTTCATATGTTATATGAAACTTCAAACATTAAGGAACACGTTACGGGTAATTTTAACGGGATAATTGCAAACATCTCACGGTATTAAATATTTCTCTATNAAACATTAAGGAACACGTTACGGGTAATTTTAACGGGATAATTGCAAACATCTCACGGTATTAAATATTTCTCTATAATTATGTGCACGTTATTGACATTTTTAATTTATACGGTGTTACTCCTGACGTGAACACTTTCAAATACGTGACATATCTACTTTTGTACTCTTTTAGAGGGCTTGAGAGAAAAATTAACCATGTAAGCGTTTTCTGAAACTGTAGATAACTGAAAAAACGATATAGAAACNGTAAGCGTTTTCTGAAACTGTAGATAACTGAAAAAACGATATAGAAACACAGAGGAATTAAAATCCTACGTAATAAATTATAACAAATTGTATGAAGAAAAATTGTTTTCGGGTGTTTTTTAAGGAGTAGTTCATTACGCTTCAGATGCTTAGTTTTTGGCTCTATGTGGGTGATAGCCCGAATACATGGAAATTATCAGTCTTCTTCAGTGCCGAAAGACTTTTATGCTATAACAGTATTCTTCAGGACTGCCTTGTACCAAATTTGCTAATTGTATCTCAGTTGGCGGCAATTAGAAAGAATGTGCTAGGTATCAAACAATAGGTCCCAGTGCCTCAGCATACGTGCAACATTTATAACGACCCGTAACGAAGTTGGAAATTCAGATACGCCAAGCGCTCATTGCGTTCGGAAGATGTGACCGTAAGACATAAAACATAAACTTATTTTCCATATTAAAATATTTAGCTCTCCAGCCACATAAAATATTATAAGCAATCAACAAAAATAAAGCTTAATTTTTCAGTGTTGTGTGAATTATGATTTTTCTAGAGTACGGAGCAATAGTGCGACGGATGCGAAAATGAAAGCAATATATCTGCCATCAAATAAGCTTTTAAAACTCGTATGATACTGGAATGTAATTTTAGGACACGAGGTAAATTTTAAGGTATCATTACAAGTAGGTTTGAAAATATTAATTACAGTGCAATGTTGAAGAACATAAATTTGTTTCTTTATTTCTGAAATCTGACCGAGAAAAATAATCCTGTGCAGTAATGTAATATATATTAACCCTTCAAATTTGGATTTTTATCGTTTAGTTGCCACAAATTCTATTTAAGAAGCCGTATCAAAATTTTTAGTCCACAGAGCATTAAAAGTAACTCACGGAGGTTCTAAAAAGTTTTTCACACGTACTGTCAAGGTTATTTTCAGAATTGTAGCTACAAAGACGAAATACTTGTACATATGATAAAAGCAGCAACAACAAAACAATACCTGCTTCATAAAATGTACTAGGAATTCCCTATTCACACTGTCTGTAAAACTAAATACCAACGATATAAACCGTCAGGTTATGGCGATAAACACAAAATTCAAAAATCGCTGTGATCAATTCCACCTTAACAGCGATTTTTGTCACAGATCCACATTACCAGTGTGTCTGACTGGTTTTTCAGCTATTAGGAGCTTCTTAACTGAATTTTCTCTATTTGGCACTTCACTGACAGAGGTCACTCATTCAGCTTCAGCGAATAATATATTTTACTTCCGAACATTAGTTACTAAGCGCGAAATCATAATAGTGCTGTAATTACGACTACCATACTCGTGTTTATCCTCAACAATGATTAAATATCGCCAAATAAGCTACACATTAAAGAATTTTTTCGACACAAGTGTGTCCTACGTTACGCAATGATGCATAATTTTCATGCTAAAATATATCTTGGAGTTAACAGGGACATGCAAAACAGTTTTCTAAACAGGAAATAATATCAAGGGAAGCATTCTGCTTCGTCTTGTAAATTTTTAATGGTATACGTTAAATTTTACGTGAATTACAGCCAATGATTAATTCACTAAGATCGTTTAAGGTAATCAAGATCAATTTTAAAAAGTTAAAATTTTTAGTTACATGCCATGAAGGTCATTTTAAAAAACAGCCAGAAGTATGGCGTTGCGTAGAAATGTTATATTTATTAATTTTTTTTCACTATTTGTATTTAAAAAAATAGTTTTGACAAATATAGTTTGCGTTTACGTATGTCTCTGAACTATTGGCAGACAATACATTCGTAAGTGAGAACAAGAACATACTTATGTTATACATAGATTAAGTTATAAGCTATTTAGTCTTAAACATTTTGGGAAAAAATTATTGAACACCCATGTACTTTTCTGACACCAAAATAATAAATCAGCTTCATTGTTTGTGTGACGGGAAAACGAATTTCCTGACATTCTGTGTTGATGTAGGGTTGCCAGATTTACATTATGAAAAGAAGGGAGATTTAGGAAATAACTGCCAAAATTGCCGCAACAAGGCATTGCCGATATTTCTCTTTTACCGTTAGGATCTCTCATATGTGTGTGTCTACATATAAAACGTAAGTAATTTTAAATACACCTTAAAGCAATATTAATACATACCATTTGCTTTATATTAATTCTAAAACTTTTTTTATTGAAAACCCTCATACAAATTAGCTTTAAATTAATGGGAAATTCACATTATAAATTGAACTTAAAATATTCTAAGCATTATAGAATTATTCATATTTGTTGAAGCATAGCCTGTATATGACAAAAGAAAGAAAGGCTGGATCGTTGGCAAGTCTTTCGCAACACCTAACCAAAAGCGAAAGTTTTTTTTTTAACGGGAACTTCAAGCTGGCCAACGCCTGCATGAAAAGATAAAAATAATTGACAATAAATAAACTGGAAATATCGATTGTGACTAGGGAACGAGAATTCTAAATAACATCTAGCAATAAAATGTATTAAATAAAAAAATAAAAAAAATTAAATAAAACTTTTTGAAATACGGGAGAAAACTTTATCAAATACGTGAGATGGGTGACTAAAAAAATGTGGGTAAAATAAGTGAAAACCTGTAAAATACGAGAGACCTGGCAACCCTCGTTGAATATTTGTGGATATTCTTGATTCATAAACATAATGTACCGTAAAAAAATGTATATGGATGTACGAATGCTTTTCAGTAATGTTAAAAAAAGGCAATATTATTTACAGTTTACGTTTCAGTCCAGTCTATTTTGTTCCTGTTCATNTTTTAAAAAGTTAAAATTTTTAGTTACATGCCATGAAGGTCATTTTAAAAAACAGCCAGAAGTATGGCGTTGCGTATAAATGTTATATTTATTAAATTTTTTTCACTATTTGTATTTAAAAAAATAGTTTTGACAAATATAGTTTGCGTTTACGTATGTCTCTGAACTATTGGCAGACAATACATTCGTAAGTGAGAACAAGAACATACTTATGTTATACATAGATTAAGTTATAAGCTATTCAGTCTTAAACATTTTGGGAAAAAATTATTGAACACCCATGTACTTTTCTGACACCAAAATAATAAATCAGCTTCATTGTTTGTGTGACGGGAAAACGAATTTCCTGACATTCTGTGTTGATGTAGGGTTGCCAGATTTACATTATGAAAAGAAGGGAGATTTAGGAAATAACTGCCAAAATTGCCGCAACAAGGCATTGCCGATATTTCTCTTTTACCGTTAGGATCTCTCATATGTGTGTGTCTACATATAAAACGTAAGTAATTTTAAATACACCTTAAAGCAATATTAATACATACCATTTGCTTTATATTAATTCTAAAACTTTTTTTATTGAAAACCCTCATACAAATTAGCTTTAAATTAATGGGAAATTCACATTATAAATTGAACTTAAAATATTCTAAGCATTATAGAATTATTCATATTTGTTGAAGCATAGCCTGTATATGACAAAAGAAAGAAAGGCTGGATCGTTGGCAAGTCTTTCGCAACACCTAACCAAAAGCGAAAGTTTTTTTTTTAACGGGAGCTTCAAGCTGGCCAACGCCTGCATGAAAAGATAAAAATAATTGGCAATAAATAAACTGGAAATATCGATTGTGACTAGGGAACGAGAATTCTAAATAAAATCTAGCAATAAAATGTATTAAATAAAAAAATAAAAAAAATTAAATAAAACTTTTTGAAATACGGGAGAAAACTTTATCAAATACGTGAGATGGGTGACTAAAAAAATGTGGGTAAAATAAGTGAAAACCTGTAAAATACGAGAGACCTGGCAACCCTCGTTGAATATTTGTGGATATTCTTGATTCATAAACATAATGTACCGTGAAAAATGTATATGGATGTACGAATGTTTTTCAGTAATGTTAAAAAAAGGCAATATTATTTACAGTTTACGTTTCAGTCCAGTCTATTTTGTTCCTGTTCATCAGAGATTTGTTAATGAATTTCATATTTGCAATCAGGTTGAGAGGTCAGCGGCAAGCGCTAAGTTGAAAACCAACCAAGTGCATACAGTTGCAATTCTGGTGTCGAAATGTAAAAATACGTAACATTTTTTGTTGTCTAGCAGTATAAAATATTTGGAAGAAAAAATTTTTATTACTCAATGAAGTTTTATGTCCTGTCAACTATTCCATATTGATAATGTTTGAACGCAGTCAGTCTAGTTTTTGAAAGGCGTGCACAGGATGGTTACCATCGCCTTCAGTTTGTGACGTAATACTGACTCCTGTGTACGATGTCGCTTTGCCGAANTGTGCACAGGATGGTTACCATCGCCTTCAGTTTGTGACGTAATACTGACTCCTGTGTACGATGTCGCTTTGCCGAAGACAGCTTTAGCAAGGTGACTGCACCGAAACGTGAATGCGCCTCGCGATTAATCGTAATGGTGGGCTAAGAATAAAGGGAGGATTGGATTGGACAGATTTGGGCAGCTCTTAACATCGAGGTCTTGAGACCCGGTGAGGGTGAAACGAGGTGATCATGGAGCAGTCTGGAAGAGCGGGAGAAACGGGAAATAACCGAGAAAACACGCCGACCAGCGACATCGTCCGGCACGATTCCCACGTGCGAGGATCCGGGAGCGACCAAGACACGAATTCGAACCCGGTTCGCCTAGGCGGAAGGCGATTAGTCTGACCACTACACAACCGCGGCCCCAATAAGTGGAAGAGAAATAGTAACACACGTACCGTGCGGTGCGTAGTAGGGCTGTTGGTACTGCCATCTGCTGTTGTCTGTGGAACACGTTCTGTCTGCACTCCTCGACGAAGGCTGTGTTCGTTGCCGCTCTGAAGATTGGTCCATATTCCCTAGCTTGGCATACCAGCTACTCCTTTCACCCTTGCTCTTCCCTATTCTCCATGCGTTGCAGACACCACCGCCGTAGGTTTGGGGACATGTACGTCTTCCTTCCATTTTCTGAGTCATGGAAACGGAAGAATAGCGCAGGTGGAAGACGTGGCAGGTAAGTTTCTTCCAGGAACTGGATTTCGGGATGAGCAGATAACGAGTGGAAAAACAACGCGAAGTCAGTGAAGTCGAGAGCCCAGTGAATTGCTATGATGCGTTCTCCTCTCTACGACGACGCGCGCGATGAATAAAGAACAAACCCACGGGACCGGATATGACATGCGAGCGAGACTAACGGAAAGGACACAATTCCGGAGCAAGAGATATGAGCTACACGGCGGAAGACGTCTAGACGTGAAATGAAGGTAAAGGTTTGAAAAGGAAGAAGGTTACGCCAGTAACTTTTTTTTTTACGCAGAAAAGACAGCTCTGCCGCGCTCTCACGCCAGCACGTCGAAATTTACCGCGAAAGAAGCATTTTTTTTATTGGTCACGGGAGTTTCCAGAAGCAGTCTACGAAGCGTTATCTGGGCGGTAGTCTTGTTTTCTCGGCAGAGGATGATTACGCGGAAGTGATAGTCCTGTTAGACTGCATGACGTTGCAGACTTTATGTTTCCCATTCGTCAACCACAACACTGCGAAAGGTCAGTGTCGTGGAAATGAGTGTTCTCCGACGCATCCGCAACAGCTCGTCAGTCTTTGTCCAGCGGCTGGCCCTGTGGTACAACCAGGATTACACACGTTCCAGTCGTATCTTCTTGCTCTGCCTGCAGTAGGTAAAAGAAATGCCTTCAGCTTGCTCACTTCAAATAATTACTTACTTAATACTGAAGCAAATATTTATCCAAGTCCCTGCACTAACTTCAAAATTTACAAAAATGGAACGTTCTTTTTAAGACTAAGAGTAATTTTTTTAATTGCTATCTCTTGAGAGGAATTTTGCGAGAAACCTTGGGCTGAATAAAATGTTCCTACTTGCTGCTATCAAAGAAATTAATATTGACTTATGTTTTTATTTATTTTTAGTAGATAGTTGAATATTGATAATTTTGTGGTGTCAGACGGTTTGCTGGCCGTAGTCCCAGGAATTGCAATAGCTTCCTTACCTTTGTCAGTACTGGTTATCGCAGCCATTTCTAATTCATAACTTCNGTAGTCCCAGGAATTGCAATAGCTTCCTTACCTTTGTCAGTACTGGTTATCGCAGCCATTTCTAATTCATAACTTCGAGAACAAAATAAAACTTGTTTGCCTTGTGTTGGGAAGTACAGCAGTGCATTCACCACTGGTGGATTCATCTATGCGTTTCCGGATTAGCTGGAAAAAACGAAAACAGTTTGTGTCTGCGTGTGTTTGTTTCAGATAGCGAGGAAGGAAACTACAGCCTGCGTTATTTTTCAGTGTATAGTTACTCAGAGCTTTTTATTATGCATTTATTATGTTAATTTGTGGTATCATTAGGATAAAGCTAGCACGATCTAAGACAGCCCGACTGGAATAATATATGATGAGAGAAACGAGATGGGGATGAAGTAACGGCAGAATGAAGATGGGGGAGCAAACGGGAGTACGCCGAGAAACCCTTCTCACCACGGCCGGTCCGCTATGTTCTTCACTTGAGAGCCCTGGGCCGAAAAAAATTTCCGCCCGCCGGAATTCCGGATTAAATCTGCGGTTTCAAACAACCCATGAGCCAGTGTAGGTTCTTTGTTAAGTAATGCTTGAAGTTAAAGTACCCAGAGCAATATGCAATGATAATGCTCAGTAATTAAATATTAGAAATAATTTTACTACTAGCATGTGTGTTAGCATCAACAACGCCCGGTGTAGGTAAAGTACCCGCCAGCTACAGCTTACTGGATCAGGGGGATGGGGGGTACGAGCGAGCCAAGGGGCTGCGGTGGCTGAGCGGTTAGACTGCTCGCCTCCCACCAAAGCGAACCGGGCTCAATCCCCGGCCGGGTCACTCCGGATTTTCGCAAGTGGNGTAGTCCCAGGAATTGCAATAGCTTCCTTACCTTTGTCAGTACTGGTTCTCGCAGCCATTTCTAATTCATAACTTCAAGAACAAAATAAAACTTGTTTGCCTTGTGTTGGGAAGTACAGCAGTGCATTCACCACTGGTGGATTCATCTATGCGTTTCCGGATTAGCTGAAAAAAACGAAAACAGTTTGTGTCTGCGTGTGTTTGTTTCAGATAGCGAGGAAGGAAACTACAGCCTGCGTTATTTTTCAGTGTATAGTTACTCAGAGCTTTTTATTATGCATTTATTATGTTAATTTGTGGTATCAGTAGGATAAAGCTAGCACGATCTAAGACAGCCCGACTGGAATAATATATGATGAGAGAAACGAGATGGGGATGAAGTAACGGCAGAATGAAGATGGGAGAGGAAACGGGAGTACGCCGAGAAACCCTTCTCACCACGGCCGGTCCGCTATGTTCTCCACTTGAGAGCCCTGGGCCGAAAAAAATTTCCGCCCGCCGGAATTCCGGATTAAATCTGCGGTTTCAAACAACCCATGAGCCAGTGTAGGTTCTTTGTTAAGTAATGCTTGAAGTTAAAGTACCCAGAGCAATATACAATGATAATGCTCAGTAATTAAATATTAGAAATAATTTTACTACTAGCATGTGTGTTAGCATCAACAACGCCCGGTGTAGGTGAAGTACCAGCCAGCTACAGCTTACTGGATCAGGGTGATGGGGGGTACGAGCGAGCCAAGGGGCTGCGGTGGCTGAGCTGTTAGACTGCTCGCCTCCCACCAAAGCGAACCGGGCTCAAAGGGGCCGGCCCAGTGAGGCCTAAAAGCGTTCACCGAATCGTGCCGGACGATGCCGCTGGTCGGCGGGTTTTCTCTGAGATGTCGGACTAGCATATGTCCCTTAAATCAGTGTTGCTTGATTTTCCCGCCATCTAGCGTTTATACATTCGTGTAGTTTGACCAGAGTTGCAGTGCTGAGTTCACTGTCTGCATCTTGGCAGGGCCGTGATTGGACTGTATCCGCAGCAGCGAGAACCTATCCCAAGTGGCACTGTACATGTGCTTATGAGCATGCTTGGCCAATTACGCACTAGCTTACGTCGCGAATATTTAGTTCGCAGTCTTCAACCTGCTAAGGTTCTACTTCCAGGATATTCCTTCTCCTCCTCACGAAAACAACCAGATACGCTAACACCAGGGCTTCAGACGTTGCACGCCTCCGTGAAGACATTGACTGCAGCAGTCACCTCAAGGGGCAATGCCACAAAATTGAAATAAAAACAAATGGAGTAATTCCTGTTATTTCAATTATAAAATTATATTGTCAAGGGAATAAAAACTGTTGAATAAAACTACGAGATTACCTCGTCCAGTGCATCATAATACATACGTATATGCAGATAGTAAGTTTGAAATATAAGAAAAACAAAAAACCANTTACCTCGTCCAGTGCATCATAATACATACGTATATGCAGATAGTAAGTTTGAAATATAAGAAAAACAAAAAACCATAAGTAAAAATTTTTCGTTGTGTCTAATTTTCACAAAATTAAATTCTTGAAATTGAAATAATTAATCAATTCTCATTATCAACCCAACAAACATTAACATATATATAATTNTTACCTCGTCCAGTGCATCATAATACATACGTATATGCAGATAGTAAGTTTGAAATATAAGAAAAACAAAAAACCACAAGTAAAAATTTTTCGTTGTGTCTAATTTTCACGAAATTAAATTCTTGAAATTGAAATAATTAATCAATTCTCATTATCAACCCAACAAACATTAACATATATATAATTATATATAGCCATGTAAATAAAAGTCATACCTACTAAGCGCAAGCGCGGAATTAATTTTTCAATAAAGCCTTGGACCCTATTGAGGTGCTGGATATAACGGTTAGCTTATTAATTAGTGTCCCATGCACATTTTTCAGCAACAAAGAAGCGGTTATGTGCGTAGTATGGTGCAATCGATGACGTGCGCGCAGAGCAATCTTAAGAACCTTGAACACAAATATCGAAAGCGTCATTTTCAGAGTGCAGGTATCTAACTAAGTCATTGTGGAAAGATCAATACGTATCAGTATTGCGTAGCACGTTATAATCTTCTTTTATTTTTTTTACAGATATTTCTTAGTACCAACGCATTTCTGTGTAAATATTTCCGATACATTAAATGTGAAGGTTTTAATATCGTGTGGGATATCATCATTAAGGAATTTTATCTTCAAAGATCACGTGAGACAGATGTAAACGTACGTTTGTTGCTTGTTNTTTTATCTTCAAAGATCACGTGAGACAGATGTAAACGTACGTTTGTTGCTTGTTGCTTAAAATTTCAACAATTTGTTTCTACTTACAACAGATATCGAGAATGTGCAAACTGGATTTTACGTGTCTTTAAAACTATNATCTACGAAAGTCATTGTGGAAAGATCAATACGTATCAGTATTGCGTAGCACGTTATAATCTTCTTTTATTTTTTTCTTTACAGATATTTCTTAGTACCAACGCATTTCTGTGTAAATATTTCCGATACATTAAATGTGAAGGTTTTAATATCGTGTGGGATATCATCATTAAGGAATGTTATCTTCAAAGATCACGTGAGACAGATGTAAACGTACGTTTGTTGCTTGTTGCTTAACATTTCAACAATTTGTTTCTACTTACAACAGATATCGAGAATGTGCAAACTGGATTTTACGTGTCTTTAAAACTATNCATTTCAACAATTTGTTTCTACTTACAACAGATATCGAGAATGTGCAAACTGGATTTTACGTGTCTTTAAAACTATAAAAATGCTTAAAAACAACACCGAAGCTTAGTTTACGGTAAATGCGATGCCAGCTTTTTAATTACTTTGTTGCACTAAACTCGTTAATGAAAGCGATGCGATTCGACGCTAAGAAACTTCACAATTGTACTATCAGCGCCTGATATGTAGGCCACTCTTTAGCCACAATAGCAGGAGAGGTAGCAGTTAACCGGGCGAACGCTCTACACGTACCTTTTTTCCCCTTAACTACACTGACTGACAGAAAAGTGAAGCACCGGTAAGTAATGTTCCAGATTGGACGTAATTTTCTAAATGTGCATACAATTGCTATACGTGTAAACAGTTAGAGTTGCAANAAGTAATGTTCCAGATTGGACGTAATTTTCTAAATGTGCATACAATTGCTATACGTGTAAACAGTTAGAGTTGCAACGGTCTGCAACGTCTAGAAGGGCTACCAGAGTACATTTGTAGTTTCACAACGATTATAGCATGTGTGGAGCGTCATATAGTTAACAGTGAGGGAACGTCACCGAATACAGAGTATATCTTGTGGAAGCGTTAAACAGCATTGTCGGCAGTTGGCAGAGTCTGAACGAGGCTGGATGAACGCATCGTAAAATTGCCAAATATGTGGGACGTTCCGATGTCGCAGTTAGGACCAGTGGGTACGCCAGGGTACACACACGAGTCGTGAAGGTTCCGGCGGACCAAGACAGATTACTTAGCAACCGCGTGAAATCGGCGCCTGCTGTCCAGATTCAGTTACTGAACACACTACAACGTCCCGTGTAATCTCGCACCATATCTTGGCGACTGGCATCAGGCGGGGACTATGCCCCAAGCGTAGGCTACCACTAACATCAGGCCAGAGACGGTGGCCTTTGGAGTTGTGTCGTAACCAGGAGTCTTGGAGGGATGACGAATGGCGTCGCATCATGTTCAGCGATGAGTAATGATTCCGCGTCACCGCGGATGACCGTATTTTGCGAGTATAGCGACGACCATGGGAAAGGACACATCCTGCAAATGATGTGGCGAAACACACGGGAATTGTTCCATGCATCACGGAAATAGAAGCCATACGGTACGACTTCAGGCCGCTTCTGGTGTTGATCCGGAGGACGCTGTCGGCATAGCCGTACGTCAGTGACATCCTGCTTCCTCGGGTGCTGCCCCTCATGAAGAAGCAACCTGATACTGTCGACAAGATAACGATATCGTCCACATAACACATTCGTCTATGGAATAGCTACAGAATGTTGAGGTATAGTACATTCACGGTTACTTCCAACTTTTCTGAAGCCCTGCTTAAGTTCTACTTTCAGGATATTCCTCGCCCTCATGAAAACAAAGCTGAACCAAGTACAGAAAATTACATCAGAGGGACAATTCACCGCATTCGTATGCACTCAGTATAATACTATTTTGCATAAAAACTATTTTTATTGGGAATTATCAACACACCTATTTTTTATCTGTTTTATTCACATAAATTATAAATAAAAATTATGATTTATAATTAATATATAATTAAAAATTCAGTTTAACCAAAATTAAGGTAATTTTATTTTAACATAAGTATGAAACGTTTGCCATGCAGTACATATTTAAGAAACAACCAAACTACGTCATACGTTGAATTATTTTTCAAAGGTTCCATTAAAAACGTGTGAAGAAACCGTGGTCAGTGAGTTCCCTCGATCTGTCCCCGATAGAACATGTGTGGTGTCAACTCGGACGTCAACTCCGGCCCGGTGCCGATCTGCAAAATACGAAGGACCGGTTACAAGAGCTGTGGGCTGACTTGCCTCACCAGAGTACACAACAGTTGGACGACTCGCTGTTGGCGCATGTATCCAGGCTTGAGAGGATGCCACATCCCACTGACATGAGACTAGCAGTAAGCCCACACTTCCAACTATGTTGACCGTGTGATATGTTACTGTCATAAATGCAACCTTTCAACACGTACCGTTTCATTTAATTTACACCACTACTTCTGCGTGCTTAATGCTTTTCATTTGTGATTGTATTTCACTGCAAGGGCACGCTGTCCTCCACTTTAAAAACTGGTAATCGCTACGCATAATTTCCTACCTAATTCTGTACTTAACTATGTACTTGGATGCCATATGGGTCTCATTGTACGCAGTTGGCTCTATTTTAATTTCTAAAAACTATGTAATATTTAATTGCAAATATTTTCTCAGGATAGAGATGAAAGTCGATATTTTGCTGCTAATTTATAAATTTGTTTACTGAAAAATAAACGTGGTCGTTGAAAAGTACCATATTCAGGAAAAATCGCTGTAAGTAGCCCCTTTTTTCCGATATTTATTCTTTTGTGAATGAGTGTTTTAAACTATAGCGGCAATGCTGTATCTTCCCTGACCATATAGGTGTATTAGAACTCTATAATCAACGCTTAGAATTCTGCGAAAACAGAACACTCGCGAAGCTTGTTTATGCTGTTTACCCTTGCCATCGTAATGCTTTCTTATTGCTGGACGTGACCTTGAGGTGTCTAAAAAAATTTACTAGGGAAGCCCCTTAGGCAAAGATGGGATTTTCAATAAAGAAGTTTTAGGAGTATGCTTAATATGGCAAGTACAAATTTATATTGGTTCGAAAACTATTGTGACGTTAATGTCTTCCCTGCACCATATTTCATTATTTATTTTGGCAAAACTCTTCGAAAGTTATTTTCACGATGAAGTACTGTGTTACGCTTAAGTAAAACGTGCATGAGGCGACACTCACGGATCTGACGAGAACAAGTCACCAGAAATGAATATTAGTTTCACGAATAATTCCAGTGACCTCTGCTCCCTCTACCGCTTACAGTAGTTTTTAAAAATATCGTTATAAAACTATTGTTTAAAACTTATTTCGGGGTCGTAATACTCGTGTTTACAAAGTGTCTTCCTTCATGATGCGCCATACATGTCACAAGTGGCCATTTTTTACTCCTCTTTCAGTCCATAATATTTTTTAATATTAACAAAATCTGATAGAAAAAGTATTTTATAAATATTTCGAGTAATATCTTTAGTTACTCAGTCCGTGTACGGGTTTAATACTATTATTTGTGGTCATTCAAGTTCTAAACATTTTGGCTGGTAATTACTTTATTCCCACTTTAAGCAAAATTCTACAAACAGTGGTTAAAATGTTATATCCAGGATCACGGACTTCCAGAAACCAGTTTCGAGGAATGTTTTCACCTATGTTCGTTTCCTATTTAATGAAAACTACTATGTAGAGATTTAAGGGTATTATTTGGTGTTTTTTTAAGTTTGCAAACATCGAGGAACACTACTTTGACAAAGTAGTTTATAATCAAAAAAATATTGCTTACATTTCAGAAAATCTTCAATACACCCCCATGTAGCAAAACTCATATGGTTCGTTTATGGTTTATAGTCGGGTGCCATGCCGGCAAGAAGTTGGCCAACAGCTTCCATGAGCCCGGCACCATTGCTGGTCCTGGAGGGGCACCACTAACTAGCCATACTCTGCCCATAACTGGTTCAAGTATGATGAGCACAAATGGTCCGAGCATGGCCCATCGATGTAAGACTCCACAGCCACCAGATGGCCTACTGGTGATTAGCCATGCTTTCACCATATGTCAAACACTATATCTTAAAAAGAATTACTTTTAGCTCCATTCTCAACTTTTCTGTGTTTTTAAATTTCTTTTTCTTCACTATTAAACACATTATATGACTAGAAAGTCTTATGCTTACCGGATGAGGGGAAGAGACGCGAACTTACGCCCCTTACAGTGACAGCCCAGCATGCTAACCATTACTCCACTGTGTATTCTTATGTTAAGGTGAACTAATTTAGAATATACTTGCACTTGAATTTAAAAAAAAAACACTAATATAATATAAATTACACCAGTTATTTCATAGTATTAAAATTTGCCATGCAAAAAAATCAGTTTTATAAAGATGCAGATAAACAAAAATAAATACTGCCATTGAGAGAAAACCTTCTACCTGAATCGCGATATTAACCAAAAAACGTGCCTATAATGTAATTTTTCACAGTATGTATGTCACCTGGATGCTATTTATCTGTTTTGAAATGCAGTCGGCATATATGAATATTTTAGTGATGTGAAACAACAAAAACCCTTCAATGTTAATTTTCTAAAGGTNCCCGCACCATATCTTGGCAACTGGCATCAGGCGGGGACTATGCCCCCAAGTCTTGGAGGGATGACGAATGGCGTCGCATCATGTTCAGCGATGAGTAATGATTCCGCGTCACCACGGATGACCGTATTTTGCGAGTATAGCGACGGACATGGGAGAGGACACATCCTGCAAATGATGTGCTGAAACACACGGGAATGGTTCCATGCATCACGGAAATAGAAGCCATACGGTACGACTGCAGACCGCTTCTGGTGTTGATCCGGAGGACGCTGTCGGCATAGCCGTACGTCAGTGACATCCTGCTTCCTCGGGTGCTGCCCCTCATGAAGAAGCAACCTGATACTGTCGACAAGATAACGATATCGTCCACATAACACATTCGTCTATGGAATAGCTACAGAATGTTGAGGTATAGTACATTCACGGTTACTTCCAACTTTTCTGAAGCCCTGCTTAAGTTCTACTTTCAGGATATTCCTCCCCCTCATGAAAACAAAGCTGAAACAAGTACAGAAAATTACATCAGAGGGACAATTCACAGCATTCGTGCGCACGCAGTATAATACTATTTTGCATAAAAACTATTTATTATTGGGCATTATTAACACACCTATTTTTTCTGTTTTATTCACATTAATTATAAATAAAAATTATGATTTATAATTAATATATAATTAAAAATTCAGTTTAACCAAAATTAAGGTACTTTTATTTTAACATAAGTTTGAAACGTTTTTCATGCATTACATATTTAAGAACCAACCTAACTCCCGGTGCCGATCTGCAAAATACAAAGGGCCAGTTACAACAGCTGTGGGCCGACTTGCCTCACCAGAGTACACAACAGTTGTACGACTCCCTGTTGGCGCATGTATCCAGACTTGAGAGGATACAACATCCCACTGACATGAGACTAGCAGCAAGCCCACACTTCCAACTATGTTGACCGTGTGATATGTTACTGTCATAAATGCAACCTTTCAACACGTGCCGTTTCATTTAATTTACACCACTATTTATGCGTGCCTAATGCTTTCAATCTGTGATTGTATTTCACTGCATGAGGAAGTTGTCTTCCGCTTTAAAAACTGGTAATCGCTACCTATAATTTCCTACATAACTCTGTACTTAATTAGGTACTTAAAAGGTCTCCCCAGTTGTCATATGGGTCTCATTGTAAGCAGTTGGATCGATTTTAATTTTTAAAAACTATGGAATATTTTCTCAGGATAGAGATCAAAGTCGATATTTTGCTGCTAATTTATAAATTTGTTTATTGAAAAATAAATGTGGTCGTTGAAAAGTACCATATTCAGGAAAAATCGCTGTAAGTAGCCCTCTTATTCCGATATTTATTCTTTTGTAAATGAGTGTTTTAAACTATAGCGGCGATACTGTATCTTCCCTGACCATATCGGTGTATTAGAACCCTATAATCAACGCTTAGAATTCTGCGGAAAAAGAACAATCGCGAATCTTGTTTATGCTGTTTACCCTTGCCATCGTAATGCTTTCTTATCGCTGGACGTGACCTTGAGGCGTCTGAAAAAATTTACTACAGAAGCCCCTTAGGCAAAGATGGAATTTTCAATAAAGAAGTTTTAGGAGTATGCTTAATATGGCAAGTACAAATTTAGATTGGTTCGAAAACTATTATGACGTTAATGTCTTCCCTGCATCATATTTCATTATTTATTTTGGCAAAACTCTTCGAAGTTATTTTCACAATTAAGTGCTGTGTAACGCTTAAGTAAAACGTGCATGAGGTGACACTCACGGATCTGATGAGAACAAGTCACCAGAAATGAAGATGAGTTTCACGAATAATTCCAGTGACCTCTCCTCCCTCTACGGCTTACAGTAGTTTTTAAAAATATCGTTAGTAAAACTATTGTTTAAAACTTATTTCTGGGTCGTAATACTCGTGTTTACGAAGTGTCATTTTTTACTCCTCTTTCAGTCCTTCATAATATTTTTTAATATTTACAAAATCGGATAACAAGAGTATTTCATAAATATTTCGAGTAATATCTTTAGTTACTCAGTCCGTGTACGGGTTTAATGCTCGTAGTTGCAGTCATTCAAGTTCTAAACATTTTGGCTGGTAATTACTTTATTCCTACTTTAAGCAAAATTCTACAAACAGTTGTTAAAATGTTATATCCAGGATCACGGAGTTCCAGAAACCAGTTTCGAGGAATGTTTTCACCTATGTTCGCTTACTATTTAATGAAAACTTACTATGTAGAGATTTCAGGGTATTATTTGGTGCTTTTTAAGCTTGCAAACATCGAGGAACACTACTTTGACAAAGTAGTTTATAATCAAAAAATGTTGCATACATTTCAGAAAATCTTCAATACATCCCCATGTAGCAAAACTCATATGGTCAATTTATGGTTTATAGTCGGGTGCCAAGCCGGCAAGAAGTTGGCCAACAGCTTCCATGCGCCCGGCACCATTGCTGGTTCTGGAGGGGCCCCACTAACTAGCCATACTCTGCCCATAACTGGTTCAAGTGTGATGAGCACAAATGGTCCGAGCATGGCCCAGCGATGTACCACTCCACAGCCACCAGATGGCCTACTGGTGACTAACCATGCTTTCACCATATGTCAAACAATATCTCTTAAGAATAATGACTTTTAGCTTCATTCTCAACTTTTCTTTGTTTTTAAATTTCTTTTTCTTCACCATTAAACACATTATACGACTTGAAAGTCTTATGCTTACCGGATGAGGGGAAGAGACGCGAACTTACGCCCCTTACAGTGACAGCCCAGCATGCTAACCATTACTCCACTGTGTATTCTTATGTTAAGGTGAACTAATTTAGAATATACTTGCACTTGAATTAAAAAAAACACTAATATAATATAAATTACACCAGTTATTTCATAGTATTAAAAATTGCCATGCAAAAAAATCAGTTTTATAAAGATGCAGATAAACAAAAATAAATACTGCCATTGAGAGAAAACCTTCTACCTGAATCGCGATATTAACCAAAAAACGTGCCTATAATGTAATTTTTCACAGTATGTATGTCACCTGGATGCTATTTATCTGTTTTGAAATGCAGTCGGCATATATGAATATTTTAGTGATGTGAAACAACAAAAACCCTTCAATGTTAATTTTCTAAAGGTGGTTATATATGGTTTTTTAACGTATAATTTTAATTTTATGCAGTCGTTCATGTAATACATTACATATGTCAAATTATTCAATACCAGTCACGAAGTCACGCCTAATACTGTATTCACAACATTTGGCCATAAATATTTCCATCGCTATATATTTACAAGTAATGTACTCATTGTATCATGTGATCTATAATTATATTAGACACACGCATATACACATATAAATTATGTGTATGTGTGTGTGATGTGTATGTGTGTGTGTGTGTGTGTGTGTGTGTGTAGTTTGAAGAAGCTATCTGCGAAGATTGGGAGCCGTAAAAATTCCTATAAAAAGCCGAATTGCACCAGCAATGGTCCATCGATGTACCACTTCACAGCCTTCAAATGTCCTACAGATGGCCACCCATACTTTCACTAGCAACAAGTATAGGTTATGTGCCGCCATTGCTGGAATACGGTTGGTAAGCCATTAATGGGTCATCAGTAGTTCACCTACTATCAACCATCAGTTTCATCTCCTTCAACATTCCCATCAGTGTGTCATAAATTGCATGTCAAATATCCTGGTGCCAGCAGTTAACCATAGCAGGGCCAGTTGTGTAGACCCATAAGTTTTCTGGGCCAGCAGTAATCCAGCAATGCCATCAGNGCCAGTTGTGTAGACCCATAAGTTTTCTGGGCTAGCAGTAATCCAGCAATGCCATCACTAACACCACAGTTGGTCCTACTGTCTCCTGCCAATTCCTGAGATATTTAAAAAGACACTCTTGTGTGCGCGTGGGTACGCTGACAGTTGCAATTTACAGAGGTTGTCAAGCTATTAATAAAATACTAACTTTTAATATTGCAGAGTTCGAAAAAAATAGCTTATTTTGTAAGTGCTGCTTTCTATTTTATGGCCGACAAAAGAATGCAAAAAGAAATTCAGCACTGATCTTACCATTGCAAGTTTTCTTGCGTACTCTCGTGCAAGATGTGCTATACTTGAGTGAAAGCGGAAACAGTGTTATTTTCCTTGCACGGAAAAACAGAATTGACTTATATTTTATGAAATTCGCTTATACTTAGAAAGATTTGCCATACGTCTTTCGTATAGCTATATAACTTAAGTTAAATACGAGAATTGTCCCTTCCGTTGAAATTATTAGGAAATTTTGTTAGGTAACTCTACAAAACCTGTGTTTAAGTGTTAGCTCAGCTTTATCGAAATTCGTACGGTGCTGATACTATAAAATATGTGATAAGCGACTTAGGGGTGTCACGAGCGCCTAAGATTTCAACAGACAACCTACTTCATTTCTAAAAATATCGATATTACAGATTAGTCATTTTTTGTGTACAACTAAGCAAAATGCGAAAAAAAATAATTTACTCCATTGTGCAACCATATAAGTACGAATATTCACGAAATTTCTGAGCTGCATTAAACTAATATAGCCTTTTGTCTAAAAAGGTTTGCAGAACGAACGTACATAGTTGGTTAACTGTGGCGTTTTGTGAATGTGAGCTTGTATATGTGTATGTATATATTATATGCGCATACACACATGCATTTACACATAACACAAACGGATTTACCCGTGACATTTATAGGAGAAAGATTATTTTCACCAAAGTCTGGAGAAATACCATACATTTTTCCAGAGCGCTACAACAGTAAAAGAAAATTACATATATGTGTNTTTCACCAAAGTCTGGAGAAATACCATACATTTTTCCAGAGCGCTACAACAGTAAAAGAAAATTACATATATGTGTATAGTGCCATTTATTTTTTCCTTCTTTAGTGCTTTAAGAAAATTACCGATTTTTCCAAACTCTGAAGGAAAATCTAGTGTGAACATATCTTTGATACATTCATACTGATGAGCTACATCCGTATTTATACGTCTCAAAACGGCGACTTTAAAAATTGATATGATATGACTGACAATGAGGTTACACTGGCGAGAACACCAATCTAATTAAACCAAAATATCGAAATTTATATGAGCAGCTTACTCAANACAATGAGGTTACACTGGCGAGAACACCAATCTAATTAAACCAAAATAACGAAATTTATATGAGCAGCTTACTCAAAATTGTCTGTAGAAAAAAAAGGCATTGTTTTAAAGCTATGCTGTAAAATGACAACGGGTTTTTAGTTTCCATTGAAATATTTAGAGTTGAAGAAGATGTCATAAACTACAAGGAAAGAGTGAAAACAATAAAAATAAAAACACAAGGTTACAAAATGAAAATACTTTATGTAACATAAATTTGCGAATCAATGTATAGAATTTATTACCCTCTCTCTCAGCCAGAATAACAGCACGCCAGACGTACTGGAGTTAGCTTTCCTATTTAGATGTGATATCACAAATTATTTCTTAGGGGTATAGATTACGAATATGATACAATATATTTTACTACATGCCAGAAGAAGCATTCCGCGTAATATAGAAAGAGATATTTGACAAACTTCTCCTCCTCTTTTTCTTTATATATGTATATATGTACATATTTATACATATATGTATATATGCATACAAATATGTATACTGTATATACATATATGTGTGTATAAAGAATTGCAGGTAGTTCGCGGACCCTGACTGCACCACACGAATCTGTGATCAAACTGAGTGGAAAATAATCTTCAGTAAAAAAAANGGTAGTTCGCGGACCCTGACTGCACCACACGAATCTGTGATCAAACTGAGTGGAAAATAATCTTCAGTAAAAAAAAGCTTAAGGCCCTTAGTTTACGAGTAAAACAACATTAAAGTAGATGATAAGATTTTCTTACACGTTGAACCCAGCTTACAGCATCAGCATACAAAACGTCGAAACGTCATAACAGGTGTTCGAAGTTGGCTCTGCCCATAGCAACGCACTTTTCCGCACGTTGGATGCATGCAGCATGCGCTGAGTTTGGCGCCGGATGCACCCATGGCCATTGCCGTGTCCCAGTGGAGTGACGTACGCTTGAGGTACCGGAGGAACCACGATGTGAGCTCGCCTCGTTCATGTTTGCTATAATGGATTTGTATCTCTCGTGTCGTTTTTCTCGTAAAAGAATGGTCTTATGCATTTTTATCGAAGAGTATTTTATACTTAGTTTTGATCACAGATTCGTGTGGTGTAGTCCGTATCCGCGAATTGCCTGACATCATATATATATATATATATTCAGTAGCTTGCTTGACGTCGTAAGCGAATGGACAATTTCCCGGTTTTTTTCCAAAAATTGAGAAACACCTACCTCGCAAATTTTTCAGCCAAGTCTGATAGCTAGCCAAATTCGGAAATACGGTTAAGAATTGAGGTTTTTTTAAGGCGTAAAGAAATTGTTATCTCAGAGGTTTTTTTTAACCCGTGAATAGAAATAGGCTGTAATATATTTTAATGAAATCCAAATATTATTTTTCGATTTACTTAATTTTTTGCCAGTCTCGAGAAAAACCACTTTCACCCACTTTTGCACAATACAAAGCAAATAGCTTAGTGCAATACATATGCTTATTGGCTCTTTTATTCCATTCTAAGTTTAAGATAGGTTTTCTTGAAGGAACAGGTTAAAAAAGGTTTATTTAATATAAGAAAATTTAATGTTAATAAAGTAAAACTGTGTGATTATTCACGGTGGCAATTTGCACAAGCTAAACAAAACTGACTAAAAAAATAATCCACAAATTTAAATTTACGTGTTCAACTGAAATATCGTAATCAGCCGTATATTAACAATTTCTTGGGCATTTGAACTTAAGCTTTACTTTTGTGTTCTATGCATTCATTGGTTAGAGCAGTTGCCTCTCATTTCCGTGTACCAGGTTCAGCCCATGTCAAACCTAGCTCAGACTTTGCAAGAATATTTTGTTCAAAATTTCTTTTACATAGACAACTGGTATATGGTTCTGCTAATATTTTAAAATTTCAATAGTACCACCGAGTATTTTCTCACATGTAATGGATTTTCAGTTTGTATACTTTAAAATATACAATATTTTAATTAGTGTTCTTATAATTATGGACTGTTCATAATAAAGAGAGCACTTTTAAAGGCCTCTCAATGGGCACTATTCACTAATAACTATTTTTTATAGCAGTCTCAGACGTTAACTTTTGAAATTGGTGAAATACATACACTGCGTTTTTTTTATAGTCTATTCGTTGTTTGTTCACACATTTGAACCCAACCTTTGAAAAAACACCTCATTTATGACGTGTTTTACTGCTTTCTAAATATGTATTGTATCACAAGTGTTTTATTCTTACGTCACCTTATTTTTCGTTAAGTTGAACTTTAACTATATTTTTTAAATTACGTTATTCCATTAGTAACTAATACGAATAAAGCCAAAGAAAAATAAGCGTGTTGGTAATGCCTGNATGTCACCTTATTTTTCGTTAAGTTGAACTTTAACTATATTTTTTTAAATTACGTTATTCCATTAGTAACTAATACGAATAAAGCCAAAGAAAAATAAGCGTGTTGGTAATGCCTGGTAAGAAATAGTTCTTACGCAATATATTATCACACTGAGTGCGTCCGAGTGCGGTGCGTTGATTCTCTAGTGTAATTTCCCAAGTTTTGCTTGTACGAGGTGGAGGAATATCCTGGAAGTAGAACTTTAGCAGGGCTTCAGAAAATTTAGAAGTAACCTTGAATGAACTATAGTCACATGGCGATGTGTACATAAAAAAGTGGCGGTGAAATATAAATTGGCTGAAAGGAGAAATTTACCAGGGCCTTAAAAAATGCTTCCTTTACCTTGAATAGCATATCTATCTATATATAAATATTACAATCATACAGAATTTATTACAGTCATAATCATAGAATAAAATAATTAATAAAAATACATATAACTGAATAATTATATGAGAAAATATTCAATGAGGATGTAGGAAAAAGCATCGGCGATCCTTAATATTTAATAATTTGTAGTAAAGGCTATTCTCGGTAATCTGAACACAGTTTGTAAGCCCTGCTTAAGATCTACTTGGACGCACATTGCGTATCCTTCCACTACATGTAAAATTAACATTTCCATGGGTCTGCTCATTTTATTCATGCGTCGATCAGATGAAACTGCGAAATTATTGGAAAAGTAAATATTTTACAAATTTGCCAGTTTTTACATTAGATATGAATTAAAAAACTGAAGGCATGATAAATAATTTCAATATTAACAAATGTATACCTATCACCGGGAGGGGGGGCAGAGACATTGTGCAAAGGTTGATTTCAACAGCGCTCACTGTACTGCTAACATCCTATATGTAAATCTGTGGTTTTATTGTACATTTTTTATGTCGAAGACAGATTGCAACCCTCTCTTATTTTAGTTTTTTTTTTCCGGGAATTGTTTAAGGTCATATATTTTATCGCACCAGTTAATGTATGGCCGTCGATAAAGAAGAGNGAATTAAAAAACTGAAGGCAAGATAAATAATTTCAATATTAACAAATGTATACCTATCACCGGGAGGGGGGGGGGCAGAGACATTGTTCAAAGGTTGATTTCAACAGCGCTCACTGTACTGCTAACATCCTATATGCAAATCTGTGGTTTTATTGTACATTTTTTATGTCGAAGACAGATTGCAACCCTCTCTTATTTTAGTTTTTTTTTCCGGGAATTGTTTAAGGTCATATATTTTATCGCACCAGTTAATGTATGGCCGTCGATAAAGAAGAGCTGTATTATTTTAAAGAATGATCTGAACTATTTATGATGACTTTTCCTTGGCCTTCAGCGATTACAGTTCCGTGGTTGATAGACGCGCGATGCCTGACCTCTTGTTCGAAAGATCGACGCTGTGGTCAGTTTCAAGCTGACTGCCCAAGTAATTCGAAGAATCTCGACACTATTTTGTGGCGATTAACATCAAGGCGCCACTGTAAAAAAAAAAAAAGCCTGAATTAAAAATATCTGACAGGAAATGTCAGCTGCGCAACGTGGCAAAATCCTTGTCTTTGTTTTCGTTTACGCAAAGAGATCTGCGCGCAAACAAGTTGCAAGATTACACCATACAGAACTGTCATTATAAATTGTAGTTTCCTCTCGTCACGTCGGCTGATAATTAGTCTTACACAAGGTTTTATTCAATAAATCTTCTTGAAACAGAAGCTGGGGCATTCGCTACCAGCTAAGTAATAGTATGGCGATAAAAGTGCACCCGAGGTACCAAATTACAACCTGGAACAGGTTACAACTATTAAGGAAGCTCACTCGCACATCAATAACTATGAGCTACGAACAGTAACTGTGGCAATGGAATGCTAAAATATTTTAAGCGTAATTGGTTGGATTCATAAAATGTAAAGAGATTTTGCGATTCAAAGAAAAGGCATGTTGTAATATACTAGTTATTATGTTGTATTGGTTTAAATAACAACTATTAANGATCTGCGCGCAAACAAGTTGCAAGATTACACCATACAGAACTGTCATTATAAATTGTAGTTTCCTCTCGTCACGTGGGCTGATAATTAGTCATACACAAGGTTTTATTCAATAAATCTTCTTAACTGTGGCAATGGAATGCTAAAATATTTTAAGCTTAATTGGTTGGATTCATAAAATGTAAAGAGATTTTGCGATTCAAAGAAAAGGCATGTTGTAATATACTAGTTATTATGTTGTATTGGTTTAAATAACGACTATTAATATCAGAAAAATATTTCCAAACGTCCACCGGTAAATTTATTTTGCAATTATTTAGACATATGCGATAGACTTGTTTCTAATTGCTTGCATCACATCGCGAAAACAGTAAACAAAATGTATCCCTGAAATTGTCAATTAATTAATTGAAAATACATTTACTTCGTGCAAAACACAGTATAAAAGCTTCCACAACTTAAGATAAATACAATTGTAAACATGTTTTGGTGACCAAGCAAAATGTTTTTTTTTAGTGTGAAAAATATAGATTTCAGATGTTTGGCTTTGCGTATTAAAAACCGAGGCACGTTATGTCTCTCAATTAAATATGTTATTACGGTTTCGGTTTTTTATTAATAAAATAGACAACGAGCTGATTCACAAGCCAAACACATCAAATTGAAGAGAGCGAGGAGCATAAAAAACTTTAATTTTACTCTTAATAATAACTTTAAACGCCTGCCGAACTACNAAAATTGAAGAGAGCGAGGAGCATAAAAAACTTTAATTTTACTCTTAATAATAACTTTAAACGCCTGCCGAACTACACAACTGAATGTTTCAAGTAGCAGGGTCCAGTATTTTACAACCCTTTTTATGTAATTCTAATATAATTTAATGTGATTTTCTGACCACAAAACACATTCACGGCATTTATCGCGAGACTTAAAAAGAAAGACAGCCAAAAAGGCTCTTTAAATTCTTAATCAATATTCAGTTATGCTAAGGTACGCCTTAAAATTATCTTATAAATTATAAATTATCGTTTTTCATTTCGTAGCACATAATCAGTAAAGGAAAAAAAATTGTAACATTAATCCCTACCTTCAACATAATNTATCGTTTTTCATTTCGTAGCACATAATCAGTAAAGGAAAAAAAATTGTAACATTAATCCCTACCTTCAACATAATATGTCGACGATGCTGAGTAGGAATAAACAATTTGCAGGAGACGAAAACGTGTGCTGTCCCTGTTATAATCCATTCACGGTTACTTCACACTTTTCTGAAGCACTGATAAAGTACTACTTCCAGNTATCGTTTTTCATTTCGTAGCACATAATCAGCAAAGGAAAAAAAATTGTAACATTAATCCCTACCTTCAACATAATCTGTCGACGATGCTGAGTACGAATAAATAATTTGCAGGAGACGAAAATGTGTGCTGTCCCTGTTATAATCCATTCACGGTTACTTCACACTTTTCTGAAGCACTGATAAAGTACTACTTCCAGNTGTGTGCTGTCCCTGTTATAATCCATTCACGGTTACTTCACACTTTTCTGAAGCACTGATAAAGTACTACTTCCAGGATATTCCTCCGCCTAGTGCAAACTAAGCTTAACTAAGTCTAGAAAATAACACTATAGGACAACGCACAGAATTCGTACGCACTCAGTTGTAATAATATTTTGCATAAGAACTATTTATTACTAGGCGCTACCAACACACATGTTTTCTCGCTGTTTTTATTCAAATTTATCATGAATGAAATATTAAAATTTATAAATAAAATACACGCAAAATTTTAACTTAAGGAAAAATGTGATACTTTTATGATAACAGCAGTATAAAACACTTGTGATACAGGGCATATTTAGGAAATAACTAAACACGTCATCGATGGGGTGATTTTTCAAAAGTTTGATTCAAAACGAGTGAAGAAACCACGAATAGACTATAGATTCGTAGCTGGCTTGGGGGCGCTGACATTGCTGAAGTTTGTTTAAGTTTTATTTTTATTCATAGAGCTCAAACCACTTACATGATACGCGGGGGTTATCACTTTCGTCTCCTCTGTTTATTTTCCTTCGAATTTCCTTTCGTCATCTGCGTGTTATCTGCGTACATTTTCTATATTAGCAAGCTAATAGGGTTACACATGTCTGAACAGCAAGATTTCATTTTGTGTTCTTGAAATACGCTTATTCGCGTAACGTTATCTTCACTTGTTTCTGGGCGCCACTTTTACTGGACGTCTTAGACGTGTTTCATTGAATAAAGTTTCGTTATTCGTCGACGTTCATTCATCGCAGACGCAGTTGCGAGGTGAGTGAATGATTACAATCAATTATAGATCTGTATGGAACGAAATATTTATATGTGTGGTTCACGGTAAATTGAACACATTTCTCGCAATCGACCTCTAGCAAAAAAAAATATTGTGTTCGTAACTTTAGACATTTGAAAGAAAACGCTTTGGTAATGGCCTATGGCACTAATGTTGATAGCGAAATAAGAATTTAATTTCCTTATCTTTGTGTCACATAAAAAAGTTTTATTTTTAAATTAGGGCCACTGAAATTATTTTCTACGCATTTGTTTTTGTTTCATATTTGTTTACGGAAGGAATTGGCTCTGTATCATCATGATAGCGTTTTCAACAATTTCACAACTTAATTTGACCGACGCGCTCACACCAGTCATTATGTCTCTGAAAATGTTATTTTTTTTACATTTAGCGGAGGGACACAGTGAGGAAAAAAAAAAAAAGAAACAAAACAAAGCTTTCATAAGTGAAACCAGGATAGATGCTATCGTGGCTAGAACATAGATTCGAGCTACAATACGTTAGAATTCAACCGTAAACATCTGAAGTATTGAAAGCCGCAAGAACGCGATAAAATAGTTAACCACTTCTTCCTAGACAGTTTAGAAAAGAAACGGAATTTAACTGCCACCGAATTCGGAACATTTCTAAGCCTTCAAGGGAGAAATAGGAAATATCGGTGCCGTTCAGTGCTTTCTCAAGAAACTGGGTTGACAGCTAATTCTTTAAACACTTTTGCTTTTAAAATTAAAAAATAATACTTCAATTATATAAAAAACCTTTACAACTTTTCAACGATTTAACATTTTATAGTTATCAATTGGTAGTGCAATAAAAAAAAAATTTCTCGAGTCTAATTTTTTTTTTTTAGAAAAACATTGGCCTTATAATAAGCACACTTTTGAGCCTTCGTCAGTCTGAGTAAGGCTTCAGGCGTTGTATCAAAATAAATTCNAATTTTTTTTTTTTAGAAAAACGTTGGCCTTATAATAAGCACACTTTTGAGCCTTCGTCAGTCTGAGTAAGGCTTCAGGCGTTGTATCAAAAGAAATTCTTGCGTATGGCATTTTGTACTACGTACGTGGCTAAGGTTGCTGACGCGCTAATTTAAGATAAAAGAAGTACCGGATTCAAATATCTGGCAAGCCATAGATCAACGTGCCTTTTCCAATGAACGTTTTAGTGTGTTTTATCTAAAAAGTCAATATGCTGAATTAAATCTTGTGTTTTTCTTATTATCTGAAATTAAATTAATTGTTATTAAAGGCAATGTGCGGCTTTCACTCACGATAGTCATGAAGGGNTTTTCTTATTATCTGAAATTAAATTAATTGTTATTAAAGGCAATGTGCGGCTTTCACTCACGATAGTCATGAAGGGAAAAAAAATAAAGCAAATTACCTAAACTATTAAATATTATAGGCTATCAATGTATATAGTGAAACTGTACCAAACCGAATGGAAGAAACGCGCACAAGAGTATAAAGCGTAAAGTGAGAAAATNAAATGTATATAGTGAAACTGTACCAAACCGAATGGAAGAAACGCGCACAAGAGTATAAAGCGTAAAGTGAGAAAATATACGTCAGAAAATTCGCTTACGTAAAACGTGGAAGCATTCCTTTCAATGAATTCACGGATTAATTGACGACAGGTATGCTACTTCACACCAGAACTCAGTACTTCACGGAGATGTTTGTCCGGAGGTTTATCAGTTCTTCCCGAGGCTCTCTTTCTTAAGCGGGGCAGTGTGCGGAAATGTTGCCTTCGTGATTATCCAAGAGTTGTTCGATACTCCTCAGATCAAGGTTCTGTGCAGGCCAAGGCAGAAACAGTATCTCCTGTTGGTCGAGCATCTCGCAGAGCTATGCGTGGTTTGTGACGCAGTCCCATCTTTTATGTGCACAAAACTAAACGAGCATATGCAATTTTTTTTTTTTTTTACTTGTTGAAAGTAATACGTTTGTTAAACATTCGCAGGTGCCCATGCGTATTCATCGAGGCAGGTTCAGAATCCACGGCGGCGTGGTAGTTCGCACACGGAATATCGGGTTCGATTCCAGATGGAGTCGTTTTGGATTTACGCACGTGAAAAACCCGGTGGACGCTGCAATTAGCCGGTCACTGCTTCGTCTTCACTTCGCTTCACGCCCATCGCGGCTAAAAACTTCATATTTTAAGCGTCACACGCACCTCTCAATTTCATACACGCGAGTTACGTAACGTTAACGTGTATGCTAGGCTAGGATTACAATGACTCCATGTTTCACGTAACACGTTACAAGTAGCACGTTCACGTAAGCCTGTTACACCTTGACTAGCTTGCTTGACTTACATTATTACGATCGTTTCACTTAACGTTCTCGTAAAGAATATGCTGTCAATGTCTAGCTTTTGCGTGATACGTTATACGTGACTCTGTACCACGTGATCTTGCTGGCCAATCACAAAAGGGACGAAATTGTGTTATCTTCGCTTTCCATGGTTTTGTTTTTATTTTCGTCGTGTCATCTCCTCGCTTACTTAACCTAGCTTATACATCGTAAGTGAATTAAGGTCTAAGAGACAAAATAAGTTAAACTTAGATTATATTTAGTTTAATTCGTAAATATTTAGAAAGATTTTGCGCGTAGCCGAAGTTGAGTTTCATGAAAGCATAACAATACTCACATGGATACTTACCGTTAAGTAAGCAAGTCTTAGTGCATTACGAAACAGAATATAATATGCTCGAACATCTCAGTTTATATTACAACTTATTTGCATATACGCGAAAAAAAAAATAAGTCTGCACTTTTCCCATTATGACCACATCCTAGTTGTTTTAAGAGTAAAAATAAATCAAAAAGCGTATATTTCGCAATCTGTTCTCGGCCACATAAAAGTTATAACGCAAACACGTCTATAAAACTTTAATTTTAATCTTTTTCAATCTGAAAAAACAGCAACCATTTTTCCGGACATTTCTATTCACCACAGGAACCTTACGTGCTTACGCAAAGCATCATACTATGGCACCCGGAAAATTACTTTTAATGTTCACGTGAAAGTGTAACGTGGTGTTTGTCATGATAAAAGTGAAGTCTTCGTAATCCAGGCCTCGCAGACGAATACTATTACACTACCTGCGTGTGAAAACCAGGCATGGACTTTGAATTTGCTGAATGCAAATCTTGAAGTTTTAAAACAGAGATATATGTTTTACATTAATTAAGAATACCCCTCGAATTGATTGTTGTAGTACTTCCCTTAAGATATTAGGCGCCCTTGCTATAAAAAAAGGTTAGCAAGTAGACTAGCTTGCCTTGTGATTGCTACGATTAAGTTTATCCACCATTGCACGTCTTCATAAATTTAGATGCTAACAGTGATTTGAAATCGTCTTGTTACAGCAAATTTCTCTTTCGAAATCATCGCCCATCATTTACCTGTTATTTCCAGTTCTTCGCACCCAAAAGAGTTTTTACATTCATTGCGAAATATTTTTTGTCAAAATACGCCCCGCCAAAGTTTTTCTGATGACGACGAAACTTATTTTTGGTTATTACAGAAATATTAAGTATTTATTTACAAAAAAAAAGGGTATTATTTGTGTGTAATGGGTGTACAACATAGACATAACAATTTAACACAATACGAATTTAACATTAAAACCAGATTAGGGAGGATAGCTGGCATGGCTCGATGGCGATGTACAAAAACTTATCAGTGAGCAGACATATCGCACTGAAGAAACGTCTATGACGACGAGTGTTCTGTGGTGCAAAAGTGAATTTACTTAAAATCCTGCTCTCCACTCGGCTAAACAGTGCCAGTCAAAAACCTCGAACGCGTGTAGTTCATTTCATCTACGTTGAAGTTATATTACTTGATAATTCCTGAAATTATGGCTAAAAAATATATACTTTTTCTTTTTTTCATTTTTAAAAGGGAAGATTTGTCTAACTTCCACGCGTAATCGAACTCATTTTTTTTATTTGATTTTATAGTTTGTTTATTTGATTTGACAAGTTATAAAGGTGCGAATTAATCACATGAACAATGAAAATTACAATTTCTCGTGTACCAAAGAATATCGTTCTCGCACGAAGCAGGACAGATTATCAAGCCAGTGAACTGTAAAAGAAAGAAAAATCGGTAATTGCATGAAATTAGGGGAAATTAACCAAAACCCCAACAATGTGACACATAAAACTAAAACTAAAAAAAGAAACATATTGATAGATGGAAAAGAACCTGAGATTAATAAGAATAAATAATCGAACTCAATAGTTGCCTGTGTTTTAAATTTGATTTGCTCTAAGCCTTGAGGCTATATTACGGGTGCGCGTACGTTCAAAATAAATGTCTGAAAGAAGAAATGAAGGAGACCAGTTGCGAGCAATACGTAACGACGGAAAAACCAAATCATCCGNAAATAAATGTCTGAAAGAAGAAATGAAGGAGACCAGTTGCGAGCAATACGTAACGACGGAAAAACCAAATCATCCGTGAAAACTTGTCCTGTTATCACGGGCTGGAAAGATTTTGTTCAAAATTAGTGAAGCGTGAGAAAGCGTAATTTAAACGAGGTGATTCATCGGGGCNGTTCAAAATTAGTGAAGCGTGAGAAAGCGTAATTTAAACGAGGTGATTCATCGGGGCCCCAAAAACACAATCATCATGGTCTTCGTGTCGTCATAGAGTTACTCACGGAATCATGATATGCTATCTGATAACTACAGTTTAGTCATATTATCTCTTTAAACGACTTGTCTCTAAAACGAGCAGGTGTAGCGTGTGTCATTGAAAAATGCGTGGCTTACCTGGTATATATCAAAAACCTTTGGAGCAGAGAATTAAGCTCAACATTNTGTGTGTCATTGAAAAATGCGTGGCTTACCTGGTATATATCAAAAACCTTTGGAGCAGAGAATTAAGCTCAACATTGCACGCATTTGGGTCGTCGTCTTCCTGACAGTAAATGTTAAATAAACAAGACTATAAATGTGTGGAATGGTATACGGATAGGGCCATATCTTAGCTACTTCTTACCTCGATTATTGAAAATTGCCAGAAAGAATTGCTTCGTATATGTGAGTACATTTCATTAGTCGACTTTACCTACGTACGCTCAATAACTCCGTGCGAATTTTTCTCCCCTAGACGTCGTTTAAAAACAATTTCACAGCAAAATGCGTAGATAAGTTATTTGCCTTTTCCATTACATCAATTAATATTTTTAACTATAAAAATTTTTATCGAGTCCACGGGGTCTTGTCAAGTTTCTAACGTTTCATGTTTCAGTGTCGAGTAGCTAGGTTTATTGATTTTCACCTGGGAAGTGAGTAAAATTTATAGACAATTTTCAAACACGTTTCAAAAATATTTTGTTTACATTTTCTGTCTTAAATTTAAGCAAAACAGTATTAAATCGCTTGCATTTAGGGTGTACATGTTTACAAATAAGACAAAATTTAATGGGAAAAATTTTGACACAAGAAATTATAAAACGGATTGTAGACGGAAACGAAAATAAAACAGACGAGTACAAGCAAGAATAAATATACGATCATCTCCACTACGTTATTTCACATTGACGTTGTCACTGAAAATAATAAGCCAGTGAAGAGATTTGGGNATATACGATCATCTCCACTACGTTATTTCACATTGACGTTGTCACTGAAAATAATAAGCCAGTGAAGAGATTTGGGTGGCTCTTAACAGCGAGGTCTTGAGAGCCGATGAGGGTGATTGAGATGAGTATGGAGCAGCGCCGGAATGAAGGGGNTGGCTCTTAACAGCGAGGTCTTGAGAGCCGATGAGGGTGATTGAGATGAGTATGGAGCAGCGCCGGAATGAAGGGGCGGGGAAACGGGAGATTCCCGAGAATGCCCGCCGACCAGCGGCATCGTCCGACACGATCCCCACATGCGAAAATCCGGGGGTGGCCCCGCCGGGAATCGAGCCTGGTCCGCCCAAGTGGGAGGCGAATAGTCTGACCACTACACCACTGCGGCCCCTATTCCAGTGAACGTGCAGACAAGAAACAAGAACGGGATGTGAAAGTACACTCTAATGTCTTCCATTAATATTTCTAACGCCACGTGATTTTGAACGAGACGCGATTAATGCTTATCAACAGAACTGAAAATACGTGAAATAAGAACTTCAAAAATTACGCCGCAAAATATATTACTGTTAAAAAAAAAAAGTGTAGAGAAGAGAGAGATATGTAAGGTACTTAACAGCTGAGTTTTAAAGTGACTGTGAGAGTAGTATGAGGTGATGATGGAGCATCGGTGGAACAATAGCATGGGAAACGAGAGCACTCAGATAAAACCCACCTTACACAGCCGTCGACCACATTTCCCACTTGTGAAAATTCAGGCCCGTCCCCCCTCCGGGGGTAGAATTCCCGTCCTCCATTGTGCGAGGAAAGTAGTCTGACCACTACACCACTGCACGGCTTAGTAAAAAAAAAAAGATATATATAAATTACAGTTGCTTATTAGATATCCATAATGGTATATCGGGATCTTTAATTTAAATCTGTGGGCAGATGGAACGGTATATACCTACAGAACAACTGCATTTTTCTGTATTATGGATGTAAAACTGCGTAGGAGGAACCACATCGAGTAACTACATCCTGTTGGTGTCGAAACCGCGACCTCCAGAATACGAAGCCAAGCTACCACCTCGCAGCCATACGTGGTCTGGCAGAGCAGCTGTAGCCGAGGTTATTTCATTACGATAGTTTATACTACGTCGATTAATTATTTCTCCGTATCGGAACCCAGCAGTCGAAATTCTCTGTTGCACGTCTTTCAATCGTGGTAAAGATAAGTTTTTAAGTCGGGTATTTAAGCACTTTAAAGCGACAGTACTCCCACTCAGTAACTTTGTACTCGGGATTCTTTTCATGGTGATTTTGTCTTTTTACAAGCAAAACTCACCAGATAGAGTAGAAGATACCAAGATGACGTCTGAAATAGTATCCTATGGAGTGGAGTGGAGTGCAGAGATTTTGGCAGCTCTTAACATCGGGGTCTTGAGAGCCGATGAAGTGAGGTGAGTATGGAGCAGCGCCGGAATGCAATAGCTGGGTAAACTGGAGATCCCCGAGAATACCCACCGACTAGCGTTCGGCACGATTCCCACATGCGAAAATCCGGGAGCTGCCCCTCCAGGAATCGAACCCGGTTCCTCCTAAGTAGGTGAGTAATCTGACCACTACACTACCGCGGCCCTTAGCATCCTATGGAAAACAAAAATTTATATAATGCATTTTATCGATTATTAACTTTCAAATTTGCTTAATTCGGTTTGAGATAACTTCATCTTCCAACACTGAACAAGCGTGGGACGGGTTTAAAATCGACATATTATGACTTAACAGTTAGCTGGCCGAAACCAGTCCGCCGAACCCTCATATGCCACCGAATGGCTCTTGGTTAGCTATTATTCTCAGGTACTTGTTTTCAATGGTTTGCAGGTCTTTAACTCTGAATTACGCGCAATGTTCCCATACCCCACATCCATATAACATAGCTGGGATTATTATTTGATTATAAATTTGGAGTTTTTTCCCATGTGGAAAGTTAGTTGCGCTTAATACTGGATATAATTGTTTCAGTTTTTCCAATACTTCATATCTTGCACTTTCTGTGTGTGGTTACCAAGTTAACTTGTGATCTATCGTTATACCTAAATATTTAGCCTTTTTAACGTACGGGATTTTTTGGTTGATTAGTAATAAATCTTTGTTAGGTTTAGGTAATTTTTTGGTAATTATTATTGTCTCTGATTTTCCTGGGTCTACTTTGATTCGCCATTTCGTGTACCATTGATTTAGAATGGTTAATTGTCTTTGTAGTGTTATTATTGCATATTTAATGTGGTAGTGTTGCTTTATTATTGCTGTTTAGTCTGCGTGCATATGAATATTAGTATTAGTTCGTGCGTCTGTTATTGGGATGTCAGTTGTGTAAATACTGAATAGAAAAGGGAAAAGTGCCGACCCCTGCGGTACTCCTGCTGTTGTTAGAGTCTGCTCCATCTAATGTTACTTAAAAGTATATTGTTTAAATAATGTGCTAATAAATTTACATGAGTTGCTGGAAAGTTGCACTTTATTAATTTTTATATCAGTCCTTCCCTGCGTCTAAGAATGTTATTATTGTATATCGTTGTTCTTTATTATTAAATCCATCTGTTATGTCTTCAACTATTTTAATTAGGAGGTGTATGGTATTGGTAGAAACCAGTGATTCAAAAATATATCTATAAATCATTTTGTTTGATGGTTTTTTTTCTCATAAGTTTACTTTAGAATAGTTGTGCAGGTATTTATTACAATCTAAAAAAATCCAAAAGTTGACATTCGCTTCCGTTACATTATGGAATATCTTTTATGTGAAAATTACGATTGCAATCGATCTTTTTTTTTAAGTCTGTAAATAACTTTATAGTTGTTTATTCGTCATTCACAATATAAAAAAATATAAAACAGAAAAATGTAACGTATTCAAAAATACAATTATTACCCCCTGTTCGCAGTTTATTGAGCACTTTTGAATTTTGAAAACCCTATTTAAGATATAATTTTCTGGTAAATTTTTAACCCTCCACCATACGTAAAAATATCATTGCCATGAGCCCGTTCACTTTATTTATGCGTCGATCAAGTGTAACTGTAAAATTGTTAAGAATAAAAATAAATTATCAATACGCTAGTTGTTACTCTTATGTGTATAAGACAGTGATTAAAAATTCTAAATATATTTTAAGGTGACATATAAACAAGTAAATACTTTTCCTAAATAGCTGCCAACTTTACTGGAAGCCAGGGTGTATGTTAAAATGTTGTTTGTTGTACGAGCGCGAGATTTTTTTTTTAAAGGTTGATTTCCAAATTCTAACTATTCATAGGTACTTAATGAATATTACCTCAAGCACGAATTTTCATACGCCTTCAGTCTTGTTGCTCTGCATCTAAGGCTTGTATCTACCCCATCCAACCACCAAAGCATTGAAAACATGTACAGTTTAGGATGCTCTTTTTTATGACTATGCTAGCTACAGCAGCTGAATTTTTTTATAGGACAAGAAAAGTTGTAACTCCTTGATTATGTAATTAAATATTTTGAACATAGTAATATAAATCAGAGTGAAAAAAATGTTTAAAATGACAAATTTTATTCTTAAATTCTGGCTAAGCTATCACTAATTTGTAGATTTTAAAATCACGCTAAGCCCACGTTTTTTTTTTGTAAACTACTGTGGAAGACATGAAGTACGGAACAGCTTAAAGCCCACAGCATGTAAACGAGGGCCGTTGAAATTAGCACAAAAATATGTGACTGAATATTCTGAACTTAACGATGGCATAGCATTGTGAACGATTTCGCCTCCCAAGCGGCAACGAAAGCTGGACGCAAAAGCCACAGAATGGTTCGAGTAATCATTGTGGGACGACTGGCCCGCTCGGAAGACGCTATATTTGAACGGAGCAGGGAGACATCCTGGCGCGCCGGCAAGCAAATCTCTTCTTATCGAGCGGATTTCTTCCCGGCGGAGGAGGAGGGAAGGAGAGCGTTATCGCCGGAAACGACACAAGGCAAATAGTCACTCCAGTTTGTTTGCCACGCGGTGACTTTCCGTCTCTCCCGTCTCGCGAGCCGTCGTTAACATTCCCGTGGCGAGTCAACTCGCCCGTTTGGACGCAAAAGCTATTCGCGTTTAAGAGGCTATGTGTTACCCCCTTATACGGAAATCATTTGTTTCAATGTCATAACAGAAGAGTCAGGATCTTTAATGAAATTGTTTAATCATAGAATATTGAGTTATGGTGAAGATTTGGGCTGCCCCTTAACAACGAGATCTAGAGAGCCGATGAGGGTGAAATTAAGCGAGAATGGAGCAGCGCTGGAATGCAAGGGTGGTGGAAACGGGAGATCCCCGAGAATACCCGCCGACCAGTGGCATTATCTGGCACGATTTCCAAAAGCGAAAAATGCGGGATTGACCCGGTCGGGGATTGAACTCGGTTCACCTTGGTGGGAGGTGATCAGTCTAACTGCTCAGCCACCGCGGCTTCTGTTTCATTATAGAAACATTACATTTAATTTTTCTGTGCAAATTTTTGTACCTGATTGTTAATAGGTGTTCCCTGGTTGTTATTAAACGTGAAAATGAATTAATAAACACAATTTGTGTTACGTTAATTGTTGCATAAATATGCGCCAGTAGTTCATATATTATGTCTGTAATTATGGGAAGAGTAACAGCTAAGCTTCTATTGCCGTATTTTTAAATAAATACTCTTAAATTTGAATAAGAAAGGAATAAATAAAAAATCAATATGGCGGGTAACGCGGGCTCTTAAGTGGGCGCTTTTGAAATCAACCTTTGAAAAATAAGTCATCGTCCATAACTATTACATATATTATATATCAATAAAAGTAGTTCTAAGACTTGGCGTTGTATTACGAGTGTAACGTTTACATTATTACCACTAAAGTGGTGAGTATAGTCTATTCGCGGTTTATTCACACTTTTTGAATCAAACCTTAAAAAAAATTTACGATTTACGGTACATCCGGGATGCTGTATTAACGCCAAAATATCTGGACACTATATATTTGATGTGTCTTATTTCAGAGTATTTTAGACAGTGCCTTTATTACTGCAGTACGTTACACAGGATTATCCCGAACTCCAGCTGCGAACTTTGTGAGATGATTCGTTATGGTAAATGGAGTAGAAAACATAATATATTCTATTCGCGGTTTCTTCACACTGTTTTAATCAAACCTTTGAAAATTCACCCCTGTACGACGTGCTTAGTTGTTTCTTAAATACGTCATGTGTCACAGACGTTTTATACTCGTGTTAACATAACGAGTGCCTAATTTTTGGTTCAATTAAACTTCAAGTTGTAATATTTAATTTATAATTAGTATGAATAAAACAGAGATAATAGGTGTGTTGGTAATGTCTAGAGGGAATAGTTCTTGTGCAAAATATTGTTACACTTGAGGCTTGTATTCATAGTCACTTTTGCGATGGAGATGCGAGCAACATTCGGTATGCATCTTGTTTCGGCAGGAAAACGAGATTCTTAAACGATTAGCGAGTTGTTCGCGTGTTGGTTACAGTTACGGGCACTCTCAAAGTTACGAGAGGCCTTGACCTACCCTAAACGACTCGCATCCCGTTAACCTTTCCTTGTACGTGTAAAAATGTCGCGCGCTTTACATAGTTTCGATAATTGAGGTACAAAGGACANAGATACAAAGGACTGGCAGATACAATTATTTTTAAGTGGTGACATACTGTTCTTGACTCACACAAATGTAGGGGTGGAAAAAATACAGAAAATTGAAAAACTTACTTAAAAAACCGATGGATTAGGTGCGTTTATATTTATCTGTTACTCGCTCGTGGTATCGTGGTTTGATGCAGAATAAGTCTTTTTTCAATGACTACCAAGTAAATATGTTAAAAAAATCTCGGCGAAATTAGGAATGGAACTAGTATCATACATCTTTATATGTTTATGAGTAGGCGTACTTATTTTTCTAGGAAGGAACTTTCCACTAATTCCATGGAACCATATGTAAAATCACTTAACTGATTTTCGTTGTTTGTGCTGGTAATAAAGTCTTTTGGGAGAAAATAATATAAATTCCGCAGTGTTGAGTTGCAAGAAAATATTATAATAATAGAAGTATATCTTTCTGGATCGGGATTTGAACATGTATTAAAATATCAGAAGCCTGCAATCATAACCATAGGACTATCACGCACAGCTTACTAGGTTAGCAAAATTTCCATTAAATGCTATTTTCAACGTTTCCTATAACTATTAATATTTTCAAATTATTGCCACTTGTAAGTTTTCGTGTTCATTTTAAAAATGTATAAATATCAGTTTAAAATTTTACGTCACAGTAGAGAATATATAGAACAAATTGTGAAATTTTTCATATTTCATACGCACATTTATGTTTCATTTTCCGTTAGTCCCGACTTTAGTACCATACGCATTAATTTACAAATATTTTTTAACAACGCATGTGCTTTTCGGCGAATTTATTTTAGTTAAAACCTTGTTTCTAACTGCCGATAGCTGGAAACGTGCTTTGCATTTTCAGCCTCACACACAAAGCTCAGAATACCATCGGACTCTTTAAACGCTTCGCGAAAAAGGTACTTACATACTTCGTTCACGAATTCAAGCTCGTTTTACGAGGTATTTAAGAGACAGTCCCCTCTCATACGCGAGGAGTTTGCGGGACCAAAAACGAAACGTTAAAGAATGCCACCCTCAGTGTGCTCGACTGCGGTGCGCTGTCCCTTTGGTGTAATTTTCTAGTCTAGGTTATCCTGTTTGTTTGCACGAGGCGGATGAAAAGCCTGGAAGTTGAACTTTGGCATGGCTTCAGAAAAGTTGGAAGTGACCGTGGGATGGACCGTAGGCAGCCGCGCTAAGGACGAGATACCACGGGCACGGCGTTGTGAATTCCAAGCGTAGCAAACTCTGGTAGCCGGATATTGCCGCAACCGACGAACAAACAGTGGGAATTCTGGTCCTCGGTATCGTCGCCGGGAGTAGGAACAGCGCTCCAGCGGAACTCGGGGCAGGAAACAACCAGGAAGTAGCGGTCGGGAAGTCACCAGATACCGCACCGCAGCGGCAGGAAACCGCCGAGGACCTTCATTCTCTCTCCTCTGCTCGGCGGGGAGAGAACGCCACAACAGGCTGGAAAACTTAAGCGTTAAAAAAAAATCCCACGTGAAAAAAAAAAAGAAGTCTGTGACTTTGATAAAGGCAGGCTCCTTCTCAGAAAACTTCCGTGTCATTACAACTCAGCAATATAAACGACGTTACCGGTACCGTTAGAGCTGTACAAGGTTTATCAAGGGACGGCTTCCAAACTAACTTGTGACCTAACTTAAACTAACACCCATGCCTTACTAGGATTCTAACCCAGAACCTCCCGCACCGCAGACCGGCGGCGTACCTGCCGGCTGCGCTATGGGAGGTCGGCTGTGCAGCGTTGTCACAGATCGTCTCACGTTGCCGTTTACGAACATCTTTATATAGATATATATGTCGAAAAGACCAACATTTGTTCACATATTTAATTGAAAAGCACTTCTGCGGTACAGCAAAACGCCAAAAAGTAAAAAGGAAAGGCAAAGAAGGCGTTATGATATGAATACGATGTGTGCCTATGCTTATTTACGTTCTATACGCTGGGTGGCCATACGAAATTTTAGATTTCTGTCAAAAAATTGACAAGTGCACACTGGCAGAAAATTACTGATTTCCTACGATGCATTTTAACCGTACTTTCGTAGTGCTTCCTTAAAACACACGTGCATAAGAAGAACAGAATTCGTGTAGTTCCACATTAAAAAAAAAAACTTATAACAAGACGAAGACGGACTTTCTAACTTCAATCAGATTGCCCAAGAGTGTCATATTCAAAAAAGGATGATTGCAATCTAGAATTACTTACAAGTTAAACGTCGTGAAACACTTCTACTGGTTAAAGTGACACTTAGCAAAGTAGGGCAGGCTTACTACTCCTGGATGTCCGAGGCAAAGAATGGAAAATAAACCTAAAACTAGCTTCGCGACGCAGATATATTAGCAAATATACTATTCGTTGCTGTCTGGCCAGTCGTATTGCAAATAAATGTAAATTATTTCTGCTAACAAATAAACTTCTTACCTAGCGTATGCAGCAATCAGTGTGGAGCGCCATAATATTGCATATTTACAATCACGGCATACACGCTTCTGGTTTATCATTATTCACTATCAGTGATTCTAAAATGTAATACGTTATTTTGATTTGAAATTCATTTTTTTTTTAAATTTTATAAATATAATCTTTTATGAACAAATACATATTATGTAAGATATCAAAATCAATGAGTTATAGACAACGATTTTTAAACTTGCACCACACCCTCGAAAATAATTAGATGCAATTTTTTAAATTTATTAAATGCAAATTAATTTAAACACAACAACGTGCCACAAGAAGGTATTAATTAGACAAGTTTGTATATTATCTTTCAGCCATAATTAAATTATGGTTTGATCATTCACTAACTAGGGGTTGTAAATCAGAATGAAAAATAAGTACAACCCTTAGGTAAAACCAAATGTTTTGAACATCTCAAGTGATCTTGTTTCCTACCAAGAGAGAGTAGTTGTAGTTCATAATGGTAAAATTTAGCAAGCAAGAAGACACAATATCATAAAAAGTTGTGGACAAAAAATAAACTTATACAAAATAAATTGTTTTATTACAAAATTTAAAAAAAAGATAACGTAACTACAATATTAATTACATACTAGGAAATATTCCGCCCATCGGAAAAACACAGAAATTGTACCTTTTGTACTTCGTCAAAGCGTTTCGTACCTGTAAATATTTTTCCATTCTCTAGAATAAAACAAACGCTGTATATTATCTTACGGCAGATCTGTGTATAGTTGCGAGAAATTACGCTGCAAATTACTAGGCTGCCGTGCCATTAAGTAGTAGGAGATGCGTGTATTTTTAAAATGAGGGAAAAACTGTGGCACTGGCCTGGTGTTTTCTAAAGTCTGACACAATGTCATTACGTTCCCAAATAAAAACACTACCTGTCGCTAAAGACAATACGTCACCAGTTCGTAGAATTCCATATTGCTTTCTGCTGCCGACACTGCAAACGAAGGCGAACACGTTGAGTTGTTAATGGCAGAATAAGTAAAGGTCTTCGGGATCGCATATTTGTTTGTGCTAGACGTGTATAGTATATTCGCTGTTTCTTCGCACTTTTTAAATCGAACCTTTGAAAGAAAAATCACCCCATATGTATTACGTGTTTGGTTGTTTACTAAATATGCCAAGTATCACAAGCGTTAATAGGAGTGTTGGTAATGCCTAATAAGAAATTGTTCTTATGTAAAATATTAATAAACTGAACGTGGTGCGTTGTCCATTTGTTGTAATTCTCTAAAATAGTGTAAGCTGTGTTTGCGTGAGGCGGAGAATTATCGTGGAAGTAGAACTTAGGTAGGGGGCTTCAGAAAAGTTGGAAGTGACCATGAATTGACTGTAGAAATGTTTATGATAGATAACGTGCTCTAGTGAAGCTGCCACATGTCGCTGGAATACTTTAACCTAAAATAAATGTAAAATAATTGCACAATGGACTTGTCTGCCTGTATTCTTTTTTCATGCATTAAGACACCCAAGTTCTGTAAAAATGTGCGACACAAAACCGTACCACTGAAAAAAAAAAAAAACATGCCCTCACTAGAAACGCATACTCTATTTTAGAAGTTCATGTTACAATCAATATAATACCAATGGTTTCTATTTCAAACGACATTTATTAATAAACTATGACGTAGGACAGCGTCCTGCCTTTTAGACCATTTGCAACGCCTCACGTCCACCGCATCAACCGGCACCAGTGCGCCCTCAGTGCATAGTGCAGTGCCGGGTGCAATGTAGTGCAGGATAGTGCAGAGTAGTGCCACGAAACTTCATACCACCCCCACCACCTGCGGGCGCGTGAGACTGCCTTATGACGGACTCGGCACACATTAATAATAGGGCAATTTAAGACCAAATAATTAAAAGCAAAATAAAGACACCAGGCGTGTGGACGCTCAAAGACGCCCCTATAGGCGCCTCAGTGCTTTAATTATATTTATTTGAAAATTCACGTACTTAACACCTCAGTGGTTTCACCCTTATTTCATGCCATCCACATTTAAATTGTATTTGTTCATGCGCAGTGTAATATCATGTATTTATTTATTTATGTTTTATGCGAGGGTTCATTACCATTTAGTTGTGCAAGTGTTTTATTTCAAGAGAAAGTAGTGCAGGGCGAGCAGCGTGCAGCCATAGTCCGCGCCTCGCGAGCTCGCCAGATTCTGTCGCCGTCGAGTGTCTCAATGCGTCGGCACGCACCGCGTCGCGCTCCGGGTGCTTTCGCGTTTTCGCGCCAATCATATTTAGCTGCAATTATCCTATGTTACTTACAGGAACCTGTTATTTTCTGCGCCGGGAGACGCCACCTCTTCTTCCCCAGGAATACCATCGCCAGGGGAAGCTTAACACACCATCAATTCATTGTTGTGCACACCTGTGCACTTACGCAGTTTCGCCTACCTGGCCGGCCGCAGGCCAGAACCCGTGTAAAGTTTTCACCTAGAGTGATGAAAAGTTTTGTGCAAGAATAATTACACGCACTTCGTGTTTTTCATTTCAAGCACTTCCTTCGGGCGTTTCGGGGTCCGTATCCCCATACAACCCTCTTTCACCGTAATTTCACGTAATTTACCTTAATAACCAGCATGCTCAACGCCTAGCTTTTATCAATAAAATGCGCGTGGGTCAGCCTGAGTAGGCCCACTTCATTCCGACGTAAGTATTAGGCGTAGGGAACGCCTGGTTTTCCTGTCCAGAGGAACAGAGGAACTCATCCAACAATTTCGCCGAGGGACTGCTCACGTCCTGGCGAACAGCCCGCCGTACTCTGAGATCATCATCATCAGCAGCAATCTGGTGCCTAGTCGGGTATCCAACTCCAAACACACCTAACAATGTTTTCCACCGCCCCTCAAAACTTCCATTAACCCAACACCACCCAGCCAACAGGCGTCAACTAGTTATTCTTATAAATACGTAAAAAATTAAAATGAGGTAAAAAAATTTTACTTGGGGAAAATCACAGGAAGTTTAACATTTCTGGTGACATTTTTGTTTTAAGTAAACATGGTTACCTAGTTTGCGTAGTAGTGAACCGCTCGGGCGTGAAGTGATAAGCTCCTACCAAACGCGAGAAAATGTAGGTCAAATACTCGTAGGAGCTTTAAAGGTTATTCACCTGTCTAGAAAGTTTTCGGGGGATACCGCGTAAATATACACGCTAACGCGTGTGTCATTTCGGGATATCACGTCGCTAATAGCCAATCCTGTCACATAAATAGCAACTTCGCTACATCGTATTAACAGTGAAATAAGTGTTTGTGTAAAAATTTGTTTTGCCATTAAAGGCTCAACGCAATTTCGACCGTGACACGAAGTACACTATTAGAAAAATAAACGTGTCCACCAAAAAAAATGACCGCTCAGGTAGATTCGTAATTCTGACACCAAATTTCTCATTAAAAATATTTAAATGGTCAGGGACTTGTTATCAATAATGTTCGCCACTTACTACCATCTCGTTTTAATACTATAGATGTACATTATATATATTATAAAATGCTATACATGTATATTTATTACATTATAACGTAGTAGCCTTGTCAAATGAGTGGCTAGAAGCCATGTAGTTAAAGAACTGCTCCGGGATTTTTCTAGTAAGGAAATGGAAGAGAAAGGAAAAACAGTCACCCTAGTTCATGTGGTCGGGAAAGAATCAGTTGCCTCCCTCAAGCTATGCAGCCCCATTAAAGCTCCCGCCTACCTGGTGCTTGAAATGCGTTGTAGTGTGTTTGAAATACACGTTTTTTCCACGAAACTATCAAACGTGCGCCCAATGTGCTGATCTACGAAAGGAACACGCACTTCAGACGAGGGCTGGTGAGTACTTTCAACTTTCCGAAACGGCTAATAACGGCCTTTTCAAAATGCCGCATCTAAAAATATATGCAACAGATACACACAAAACTACTCAAGGGCCCTGCATTGAACCTTGCTGCAGATTTCCCACCAATAAAATAATAGGATCACGGCTGAAAGTCCCATAGGTACAATCAGTGCGACGAGAACACTGCACGCCAGTTTAGAGCCTTGTACTTAGCGGTGATGGCGCACTTGATGCCCAAGACAGTGTCACCCTTATCGCTCCCGCGTTTCTCGGCCTCAAACGCGGAAAAATGCTCCAGTTGGTGGGAGCCTTAACTGTGAGACCAGACACAATCACTAATAGTTAGTGTGGTTAAGTCCCCTCCACCTTGGATTTATTGACATGTCTTCCTAATCAAACTCCGTAACTTAATATTGAGAATCAAAGCTCATACGAGACTACTTAACCTAATTTCTGATTCTAATGTTATCTGTACTTTCTCACGTAAAAGAAAATTTATTTTGTAGGAACCTTTAAATATGGTTACAGATGTGAAAAAAGTAACCATCTCTTCGACACACAAGCGCGAAAACTCACCAGCACGGTCACCGACGACTTTATGCACATGGCGCGCGTTAGGGGCCGCGGTGGAGTAGTGGTTTAGACTACTCGACTCCCACCAAGGTGAACCAGGCTCGATTCCCGGCGGGTTCACTCCCGGATTTTCGCATGTGGGAATCGTGCCGGACGATGCCGCTGGTCGGCGGGGCTTCTCGGGGATCTCCCGCTTCCCCCGCCCCTTCATTCCGGCGCTGTTCCATATCCACATCTCTTCTCCCTCACCGGCTCTCAAGATCACGATGTTAAGAGCCGCCCAAATCTTTCCACTGTGAGCCACGATGGAAATTTCCTTGGAAGATCCTATGCACGTGTGCATAGTTGCTGATTTGAATTGTTTTTTGTGGAAGATTTAGCTGACTGCTGGTGTAAACGTTTTGGTAAATGGTCGTGTGCCATTCTCGGTGGAAGATTTAGCCAATGGTGGTAGGGCGCTCGTAGTGACGATAGTGGGGGGGTTGGGCTTAAGCAAGGTCATAGAGTCGGGAAAAGTTGCTTAGAGAAGCAGGAACGTATAAAGAATCGGCCGTGAGCTGCGTAGTTAAGACCCATCTCAGCATTCGTCTGGAGTGATTTCGGGGAACCACGGGAAACTGATATCATGATGATTGCACCGGGAATCGAACCCGTGTCCTCCCGAATGCCGGTACAAATGGTTTCACCACTACGCCACCTCGCTAGGTAGTGACAATTGTGGTGATTTACTAACTTTTACTTCGTTTTGACAAACAAAGATAAGGCCACTAAAGAGGAGCAAAGTAAATTGTAAATTTAAAAAACCACGAAAACGTGCCCTATCGACGCCGTAACTGCGTTCTGAGCAAACCGTGGTTAAACATTTGTGTTTATTCAACACAAGAAGTTCCAATAATCATAAAAAAAACAAGTATTCTCCTTGCGTCAATGTATACTGCCAAAGCTGCGAGCGAAGTCTGTCCCGGAGGCACCGTTGCATAAGTACAATCAAAATAAACGCACGCACGTTTACTTGTTTCGCAGCAAGTATTGTGTCACACGTTACCCCCATTGGAACCCCCATACCTTCTTGCATGCAAACTCGGATACCAGGTCTCGTAGAAACCTCCGATGAAGCTTAGACGGAATACTGTATCGTGGCATACGTGCTTAAATGGCGCTGTCTAGGTGGAGGATGTATTTGCGTGTTGTTCGTGGCCTAGAATCGTTGGGGCGCTAAAAGCGACCTAGATACGCCCATAGAAAGTCTGGTCGCCTTAATGCTCGAGGCATTGCAGTCTCTCTCTCGTCTACTCGTCTCATAAAACTTTCAATGGGGACCCTGTCATTTTGTGGCGTAATAATACAGACAATGGCGTGCTGGATGTCCCTAGGATGTGATAAATAACCTGTGCCGGAAGTATCATACCTAAAAACTACTGTGAAACACCCGTATTATCCCCTTTCTAACTTTTAAAATATACGCATTATAGTAGAAAATAGAAAACTAAACTATAGTCATTTGGCGATTTCTTCACGCTTTTTAAATCGACGCTTTGAAAAATCACCCCATAACGTGTTTGGTCGTTTCCTAAGTATTCCATGTATCACAAGCGTTTTATACCCGTGTTAACATAAAAATACCTCATTTTTGGTTAAATTGAAGTTTTACTTCAATTTGTCTCTAAATTAAAATATTTCATCTGTAATTAATGTGAATAAAATCAAATAGAATATAGGTGTGTTGGTAATGCACAGTAAGAAATTGTTATTATACAAAATATTATTAAACTGAGTGCGCACGAATGCGGTGCATTGTCCCTTCGGTTAAGCATTGTTTGCAAGAGGCGGAGGAATATTCTGGAAGTAGAACTTTAACTGGGCTTCAGAAAAGTTCTAAGTAACCGTTTATTGACTATATCTGTGGTTAGATGTAGACGTCGGCGAGTGTGTCCACTTTTTTGCTCTTCAAAATACGGCAACCTTAGGAACGGGACCACCCGTTACCGAAGAATGCTGGCAGAATTCGACCGTGCGTATATAAAGAAGATAAATCTTTGCAGATTTCTCGGGGCCGCGGTGGTGTAGTGGATAGACTACTCGCCTCCCACCTAGGCGAACTGGGTTCGATTCCCGGCAGGGTCACAGCCCGTATTTACGCATGTGGGAATCTTGCCGGACGATGCCGCTGGTCAGCGGGTTTTCTCGGGGATCTCCAGTTTCCCCCGCCCCTTCATTTCGGCACTGCTCCATACCTCACCACGCTTTACCCTCATCGGCTCTCAAGACCTCGTTGTTAAGAACCGCCCAAATCTCTTCACTGACTCACTCACTCACTCACTTTGCAGATTTCTCACCGATAAAAGAGGAACGCGGCACGTGACCCGCGGTAAGGTTTATTCAACTCTGGTTGGGAAGCTCCATACTTTTAGTTTGGCAACTAAAATTTTTTCGCCACTAGGTAAGCGTTAGTGTCGCATGTGTACAGGATTTTCTCTATTTGCTACGTTAAAAAATAAAATAATTGCAATAATCATAAGTCAAATATAAAATAATTACGCATGTAAGTAAAACCTTTGTCTTTTATTAATCAAGTAGCTTATACTTTTAAATAAAATTGACCTATTTGGAACACTGCGCACCTGGCGGTGGAAATTGTTTCTGTGCCAAACTCTTCCATTAGAAAACTTGGTATATTCCTAACCTGAGTTCTTCTGTAGTCGCAGTAGGAGACGGTTCTGATTTCTGGACCTTGGTGTCGGGGTGGCGGCGTCCCTTTGTGTGTGTGTGCCACCTGTTCGTTTGTGCGAGTTAAATTGGGCTTTTCAATTTTGGATAGTTCGATTTTTGAGGATTTTGTCGAGTTTGTTGCAGATTGCACAATTCTAGTGCTTTCTAAGCCTGGAACTCGTCTGTGTGCGGTGAAGCATTCTGTGTATGCTTAAATATATGTTCGAATTTGATTACTTTCTGGATGTACGGGAAGCCAAGGCCATTTCACCCCTGAATACTGAATACCTTACCTGAGTAGAATTAACCTTAACCGCTAGTTTGTGACGTTGTCGCTCGGTTTTTACTTGATCACGATATAATTATCTGATTTTAGGAGTTCGGTGTCCTGTTAGTTATCCTAGGTGACCGGCCCTCTCCTACCTTGCTATCCCTTGTTTTATGGCCTTTCTTTCCCTCCATGGTTGATGGGCCTCTACCGAGAATAATAGTGTTTGTGATCCCGTCTGGTATGGTTCATTTTTCGTTTTTCGGTGGATATTACTACTTATCTGTGTGTCTCCTATTTTTTGTTTTGGCCGTGGGCTTTGCCGTTGGCCACGTTACCACAAAAAAAAAACCTTGCCCGCGGTTGCGTGCCCGTCGACGCGACGTCACAGGCGCCCGGGACCTCGGTATCGCCTCGACACGACGACAGTGACTAAACTCGGGCGTCACGCGTACGGCGAAACGCGCGTCTGTCACGCGGGGCGCCGCTTTATTCGGGCAGACGGAGGACGCCGCACCAACCGCCAGCACGGACGTCAAACGGCCGACGTTTTTTTTTTT
>NQII01002271.1:155963-171527 GCA_002778355.1 Clitarchus hookeri | reverse complement strand
GCCCTAATGGGGGGCCGTGTGCGCTCGCTCAATGACACCGCAGTAGATGTCGTGCAAGTCGCCGGTCGCACGACGACGAAATGTTCCTCCACTTCTAGAGCGTGGGATTGCTATCAGGGAAGTCCTTACTTTCCTTATTTATGGTGAGTTATAACTACAGTGTTTATCTTCGACTTCCCTTGGTAGTTCGCAAATTGCTAATGATTCTGATACCAGCCAATTTTACTGTAAAAATTCTTATGCCAGAAATTTTGAAACATCATGCGCAACAGCAAATGCGAATGTAAGGAGTTATTTACACTTTTTTTGACGTTGATACTTAACGTAGAACTAAATTTGAAGCTGTATTTTTTCCACTCTCTCTCTCTCTCTCTATATATATATATATATATATATATATAATTTAACCATTTGTAGTCTTTGTTTGGGTATCAGGACTGCTGTAGAATTCATAAATTTCCTTTGTGCATGCACACAAACCCCTTCTCTATTTCTGAGGCCACATTTACAATCCATTGGTTCTTTTTGATATTTGGTTGATCATTTTAAATTTAGGGATTTTTATAATAGTTTCCTGTTTCGAAGTAGGTAGTTAGTTCTCATAGTATACAAATTTATACTAATAACTCAAAGAATATTGGAAACTGATTTTCAATGCAGAATCCTTTATGCATTTGTTTTATTCAAAAAGATAATAACGGCAGTTTTGCCGAGCGGAAGTTTCGTATGGTAATTTAGACAAATATTACAATTGATTTCCCAGCACAACTGGATTTTCATGGCCACAATGTATTTGGGTGGGAAAGAGGAGGGTCTGGGCCCCCTTAACCCATCCCTTATTTACGGTCCCGAGACAAATAATATCGTTCCACACATCACACACTCCCATTATCGGAACCCACTGATCTTATAATTGATCTTGAATGACGGTTTCCTACAGTTCGATCGAACACATGGTAGCCTGTTAACCAACAACGATAGCTTTGGCGTCTTCGCTGAGCCTCGAACCTTGGAGATGAAAATATGGTTGTTAGTTGTTGAAAATTGTACGGAGAATTACTGTCGTGTTGCGCAGTGCTCATGTCTGGCAGTGCGTTTGGTAGTGGTAGCTTCTATCAGGGGGAGTAAAGGGAAGTTATCACAGTAGTTGTTCTGTTGCAGACCACACCCGAGCGGAGTAGTTCGTGATATAACAAATAAGCAGACAACACTAGGGTACTGGAATTATTGCTCGATGTTGACGACAATTATCAAAGGGCAACATATGCTATGGATGATTGGGTTTTTCGTTGGCAAGCCGCTTAAACATTCACATGGGCCTCGTAAAATGAACAAGTTTCTGATCAAAGTCTTGCTGAAAGGAGTCTATGTAAGCGTCTAAAGAAAGATACAACTAAAACTACGTCATCGGTATGATGTCATTTCCTCAAGTATGTGAGAACACATTCATGTTTCAGAGCAAGGATACGTGTATCCGAGATAAGCAATGGAGTGGAGCGATTTTCCAACAGCTCTCAGGACAGGAAAGGGTCTGTTTCAAAAGTGGCTTGGGATTCCCAACTGACAACGGAACCAACCTTGTAATCAGGAGGGCTTGCGGTGGTGTAGTGGTCAGACTACTCGCCTTCCACCTAGGCGAACCGGGTCCGATTCCCGGCGGGTTCGCTTCAGGATTCTCACAATGTGGGAATCGTGCCGGACGAATTCGCTGGTCGGCGGGTTTTCTCGGGTGTCTCACGTTTCCCCCCCCCTTGCATTCCGGTGCTGATGCATATTCACCTCACTTCACCCTGATCGGCTCTGAAAACCTCGATGCTAATAACCGTCAAAATCTCTCCACTCTCACTCGTAATAAGGAACATCGCTGAAACTGTGAGGCAACGACATGCGGCAAAAACGGGCGCGTCTCAATAAATCGGCATTCAGGAAAAATTGATCCATATGATTAATAATGTGCGGTCCATACTTGCGAGAATCATTCCGTGCAGTGACGTAGCAATATAAGAAGTCGAAACGCCTAGAAACTCTTTGGCAAAAAAAAGTTAAAAATTAATAACTTTTGTGTTTTAAGGTGAAAACTGAGTGCTAACTTTTGCCACATAGTTGTGCATTGAACAACGCCAGCAGTAGAGTTTTCCCTATTACATTCTTGGTTTTGCTGTCGGTATTGAACCCAAGCGAGACGCCCATCCAGGTGGGCGTAAGGTGGTGATATTCGCCGGGTAAGTTGCGCGGAGCGGTGTGGGGGATAACCTGCGCAGACAGGCCTTTCTTTGCGCCGCTCAGATACGCAGTACGGCCGCGTACAATATGATAACGATGAATTATTCCCTTTGCAAATATATGTTGTCTGAGGTGAATTTATTGGTTTTCTTATTCTATAACGTGTGAAAAGTGGTTTGTAGTAGTTACATGTGAACAATTGTATAATGTGTCGTAATAACGGACGCGCCGATACAAATACGTACTAAAATTGCATTAACAGTGAGACTTTTAACGTTAACGTTACCTGTATTTATTTTAGGGGAGCGGGGACCTCGAACCCGGGTTTTACTGACTCAGGCAAAGACCTGCGCGACTGGACGTTCTTCAAGTAAAAAATCTTGCGCTATGCTATTGACTGTGATCTGTCAATGTCACAGTCCAGGCATGAAACTTGCACCGGGATTTTTTTTTGTTCGGGCTGGGAATGCTTGTTGGGAACCACCGCTGTGCGCCTAACTTCCCACATAGGCGATTATGGAACACGCGCCGTGAGCGAGCGAAGATATTTGGGCGGCTCTTTAACGTCGCGGTCTCGAGAGCTGATGAGAGTGAAGCGAGGTAAGAATGGAGCAGAGCCGAAATGAAATGGCGGGGGGAACGGGAGACCCCCGAGAATACCCGCCGACCAGCGGCATCGTCCTGCACGATTCTCACATGCGAAAATCCGGGATCGACCCCGCCGGGAATAGAGCCCGGTTCGCCTAGGTCGGAGGCGAGTAGTCTAACCACTTCTCCACCGCGGCCCCTAACGCGCGTCATGTGCATAGAGTCGTCAGATACCGTGCTGGTGAGTTTTCGCGCTCGTGTGTCGAAGAGATGGCGCTGATGATGGTTCGAAACTGATCATCCACGTTATACGAATTATTAAACTCCAAAAACACTTTGTTTGCCGCAAAGAAATGCGTAGTTACATATACACAGCTGAAAATAAGTTTACATACAAACAAAAGTTTTATTTGATCTAACAGTAGGGTGTATCTATATTCGACCTACAAACTTCGGCTGCAGGTGAATCACGGAAAAAGAAGGCGAAGACATGTGTGCATGGTCTTAAGTGACTCCTGAGGGTGGTGCACATCTTTGAAGTTGGAAAAGAAGCACCAGTTTATTATAAATATTGGGAAATATATTTAATATATAACATTGTGTGTCTGGTTAATGTGTTATGGAACAAAGATCTGCAAACACAACAACACCTGTCACTGTCATCAAAATATTGCTGGGATGTAATTGCGGTTACCACCCTTATTTCCGACATAATCGNCAACAACACCTGTCACTGTCATCAAAATATTGCTGGGATGTAATTGCGGTTACCACCCTTATTTCCGACATAATCGTCATGACGCGGTAGCATACTTAAGATGATGGATTATTAATTCCTATGTCACAATAAATAGTACATATTATCCAGACNTCATGACGCGGTAGCATACTTAAGATGATGGATTATTAATTCCTATGTCACAATAAATAGTACATATTATCCAGACTTCCAGTGTTCCATTTTAAATATTTTCTCCAGTATTTGTAATAACCTAGTGCCTCAGGTCCAACTTCGAAGATAATTATTTATGTTTTCAACCTCTGTTTTTCGTGAATAACTTTCAGCCGAAGCTTGTCGGTTGAATTTAGATACATCATGAATATTAATGGTAAATATAATCTTTCGTTGTCTCTACAGTAGTTCAGCAGTACTCTTTCTGGTAAAGTCAGTCCCTGTATTTCGAAGGTTAAATTTAGTAAGTTTCTTAATGAACTAAAAATTGCAATTTACTGAAGAAAAGTTTTAATGTTACTTAACACCTTCCTTTCGCATACATCAAGATTTCTTAATTGTAAACGAAACAAGCTCAAATAATGTTTTTCTTTGCTATAAAGAAAGGCAATGTTGCCGTAACACAAAAATTGTAAAAGTGAAAAAATTAATAACAGCAAACCTACATTTCTTTAACCATCTCTTTGAATTAAAGAAAGATTTGGTTACTGTAAACAGAACGGCTTCAAAGAAATGATTTTATTTGCTTTACAGAAATGTACGTATATTTTTACAGTGATTAAACAACCAAGAGGTTCAAAGCCCGCCGTGATCGTGAAAGCATCGTCTGAGCATTTCCGTACATATCATCGTGAAAATCCCACCGTCTGAGCATTTCCGTACGTGACCGCACGACGTAAAAACAAAACGTTTTTGACGACGGAACCCACCGCATATGAACCTTGAAACAACTCATTAATTCAGAATCTCTCGCATTTTCTATTAGTCGACTTTTTGATATATGACTGTGGCGAAGATATATTCCGAACCTTTGAATAAATTNTCTCTCGCATTTTCTATTAGTCGACTTTTTGATATATGACTGTGGCGAAGATATATTCCGAACCTTTGAATAAATTTTTAAAAAAATGTAAAACATCGTCATTTAGTAAATTCGACATCCCGATAAGGACACACGTGCCCATTCACGTAGTTCTCGCACTCCNTGTAAAACATCGTCATTTAGTAAATTCGACATCCCGATAAGGACACACGTGCCCATTCACGTAGTTCTCGCACTCCGAAAATACGGAGCTCTTAAAATCTATGTCACAACGAGAGCTACTATACTTTTCATCATAGTTGACATACCGTTACGTTACTCTTGACTTCTGTCACGTGTAATGATCTTTCTGTGGTTATTGGTTAGTCTGACGGGCCTCTCTATCTACACAGCAGGTGTTTGAAAAAAACTGTGTACATAGNCTTTCTGTGGTTATTGGTTAGTCTGACGGGCCTCTCTATCTACACAGCAGGTGTTTGAAAAAAACTGTGTACATAGTTATCTTCTTATCTGAAGAAGAGAATGAAGCCGAAACGCCTAGAAAAAAATTTAGAAAGAGTTACGCAATGCATTGTATACTTATTTTTTAAACCAAAGGTTATGTAAAGTTTGTTCTATAAAAGAGAAATAACACTACTGCAATTTTTGACGTGACAACGTCTTATAATTCGATAGAGCCGGCTGCACGCACGAAAAAACATGACTCATGCGGCGTTACCTCGCTCTGAGGCGTTCCATGTAAGGCTTGAAGTGCAAGCGAGAGCGCGGAACGAGCGAAAAAAAAAAATTGACATAATTGTATTTATGCGTACAAATAAATCTCACTTGATCAATTTCATTGTGATTTCCAATTACCTCCTTCTCTATATACATACAAATCTATTAAACAAATGAAATTAAAATTTTCTTTTGAAAAATGCTGCCATTCCATCAGTATTTTCTTAAGACGTTGTCACGTTCAACTATCGTCAGTAAACCGACTTTACAGACAACCAATTTTTTTTCCGAGTAACTGCGACATCAGGCTCGACACCATTGACACTGACATATCAGGGAAGACACAGTTTGTTGCCGACGCAGTAATCGTAAACAAATGTAAACTTGTTTAAAGTAAAATCGTGTTATTCAAAGCGTATAGTTCTTGACCAAGCGTGATCTGTGACACTGCAGCAGAGCCTTATTTGAAAAAAAATAATTCGTAATAAGCGTTTTTAATTATTTTGTTCGGTGTTTTATGGTAACGTAGCAAATCTGTAACTAACCTATATTAATAATTTAACTGGATTTTTATATTTCCCACGTAAACTACAAAGTAGAACCATAAAAAGCACAACGATAAAATATTTAAAACCACAACGAGAACGTATGTAAGTTACCACCTCTTCGAGAAACAACAAAACTCTTAAAAAAAAATTTAAATTACCTTTTTTGTTTTTATGTTTTTAAAATCTTACTATGGTTGATTTTGAATGACTCGCTTATTCATATCCAGTAATTAGTTTTTAGTTTTCTGTCTGTAAGTAGAGAATTTTGCGTTGTCAGATTGCTTTCCGTTTTTAAGTGGCTATTTTCGGTTAAATATTTTCTTCTTTTGCTGGTTTTTTTAAGTTCTAGTGTGTAGAAAACGTATACAATGTTAACATTAAAGTAATATTTAATTATTAATATCACTCATTTTTCTAGTGGCCCTGTATTCTGAAAACCAAACATTTCTAAAAGGAGGAAGATATTCAAGTTTACTTAAAAATTATTTTCGTGAACAAATGCTCTGATTTGTAAGTAGACCGAAATTAAACAAACGTCATAATCACTGTTACAACATGTGATTTTGACAATTCCCTAGGTGATTCGCAAGTTTTTCGTTCTAACAGTTCTGTTTGAAAAAAATAAATAATAAATACTGCAACTCAAATATTGGTTATTGTGCAGCTTGCATATGCACTCCTAATTCACGCGCCATCCAAAATGACGTACAAAATCATTAACCGTTGCATAAAATGCGATTTAAACACGAACATACAATCTCATAAGGAAAAAAATAATACATTGCGGGGTATTTCACTGACAGCGCAATTTATGAAAATGGGATGTGCAGTTACTGATCCTGCTCAGTTATGACAACTTTGTCTGCAACTGCAAAGGAAATTAATTTTTTTTCTATCGTACGTTTATCGTACGATAAATTTTTATGTAATATGATGAAAACGATGGAATATATATAACATATAATTTAAAACACATTCTGCATGTTTACACTTTCTCGGGGGTTTGAATTTCTAAAAATCCAGAAGTTCGTTTTTGGCTATTTATGCAGCCAACCTTGGAAGCCAAGAGCATAACGATATTCTGTCGTCCGGTTAGTGAGTTATTGAAGGAAAATACTTTATAACACATTGCACTTTATTATTGGCACAACTTCGTAAAAGCGTGCAATTAATTGGTATGCATATGTAGCCAACCTTTCTAAGCAAGGGAATAACGATATATCATTGGGTTAATAAGCTATAAGGAGTACTAAATTTTTTTTAACTTCTTACCACCCTCTTAAGAAAACACATTAAGCTCCTTTTCACCTCCTTAAAAAATCTGAAAATTCCTAACATTGATTTTTAGGTATTTATATAGACAACCTTTTTAAGCAAAGAACATAACTATATCTCATCGGCCATTGGGAAGTCCTCGAAAACACATTTTATCCCTTTTCATTCTCTTCAGAGTTAAACTTAAAAAAATTCTTGAATTTTTTTTGTCTAGACCAGTGGTTCCCAACCTGGGNGGGGGGGGGGGGGTAATTTGTATAGTCTACTTTTTTTTAAAGTCAAGAGCACAGTGATACCTTATTGGGTTGATGAGCTGTTGAGGAATTCTCGAAAACACATTTTACGCCTTTTCACCCTCTAAGGGTTCGAATTAAAAAAAAAAATCCTTACCTAGTGGGTGCTTGCACCCTAAGGAGAAGCCATACATAAATGTTTATGCTTCTGCTTCCAGTTGATTTGCCTGTTGTTTTATGAGCGAGTGAGTGAGTGAGTCAGTCTGAAACTCCATTTTATGAATATATATTGTACAGAATAGAAACCATTTCGTGACGACACATTTCCTTCTCAGGAAAACTCTTGGTAGCATGGTAGGTAATTTATATATATATAAATCTTCGTAGATATGTTGCGAAAAGAATTCCACGCACAATTTTACGATGTAACAAATTCGCTTGCTTTTTATTATAGTCCATTCGTGGTTTCTTCGCACTTTTTGAATATAACCTTTGAAAGATCACGACGTATATGGTTGTTTACAAAATACACGTTTTATACTTATGTTAACATACATCTATATTATTTTTGGTCAAAGTAAACTTTTACTTATATTTTATTTATACATTTTCATTTGTAATTTCATTTCATTTGTAATTTATATGAATGGTTACGGATAGAAAATGGACGTGTTGGTAGTGCTTAGTAAGAAATAGTTCTTATGCAAAATTTTGTTAAACCGAGTGCGCACGAATGCGGTGCGTTGTTCCTTTCATGTAATTTTCTAGAGTTAGTTAAACTTTTTTTTTTTTGCACGAGGCGGAGTAATATCCTGGAAGTAAGAAATTCAGCAGGGCTTCAGGAAAGTTGGAAGTAACCGTGAATGGTCCTATAAAAGGAGCGGGTATCTTGAAAATCACCTCGGAAAACGGAGCAGTAAATGCAAATTGCGACTTCACTTCGCTAGAAATTTAAACTTTTTAATCAGACGAACACGTGCTTATTGTGTTCGAGTAATTTCTAACAAGCAGATTGTCTCTGTTCGAACGCTGTAAAAGAGCCGTCACAACTGTGCATACAAATTACCTGTTATTTCAAATAGCCGCGTGGGTTTTCAAGATTTACTCTGGAAACTCAAGCGGAAAGAACACGAAATCACAACAATTAATTATGAGAAACCGTTTACGTAACATTCTGGTATTGGCTCTTTCCGGTTAATTGTGTGCTTGAAAGACCCGCTTTAGGTCTACTTTACTGATCGTTTAGTATCAGTTCACCATATGTAAAGTTAACATTGTCACGGTACTCATCACTTAATGTATTCGTCGATAAAGTGAACGAGGAAAAATTTTTAAGATAGTAAAAATGTCAGAAATATGCCAATACTTACTGTTATTTACATAAAACGAACAGAAATTTAATAAAATATACTGTGGCCACATATTTGAACGTGGCACTTTTAAAACGAATTTGAGTTACGGAACTAAAAAATCTCCGCCAACAGTCTGGGAGAACGCCATTCAGTGTGCCCATCAAAATGCACAGTTAAGAGCGCGGAAACAGCAAATAAAATAGAAAATTGAATTGAAACCTAGTTCATCTCGTCAAGTGCAGCTTAATAAGTACATTATGCTATAGGCTGTTCACGGTAAAGTGGGAACTTTCAACCTTTGAAAGAAATCACTGTCCTTAACTCCATAACTGGTAAAAGTTCACACCGACATGCATGCTCCTAGTTAAGTTGGCAGCGAATTAATAAAAATAGTTCTATGTCTTGACGTTGTATTGAGAGTGTAGTGTTTAAATTTGTAGCAAATGAATTAAGTGTTTCTGGTTTTACATACAAACGAGCACGATTTTCCATAATATTAACACATTTACTTTCGTAAAAATTGCACGGTTTCACTTGGACGACACATGGATTAAGTGAGACGGTCCATAGGAATGTTAATTTAATATATGGCGGAAGTATGTAAAATAAGAAAAGTAGATCCTACAAGCCGGGCTTTCAAAATTTCTCAATTAACAGTGAACAGCTTTTATAAGCAGTAGTGGGAAGTGATCCATGGAGGTAAAAGCTGTTCATGGTAAAGTGAGCAATTTTGAAAGTCCTGCTTAAGATCTGCTTGTACGAACATTCCGTATACTTCTGCTATATGTAAAATAAACATTGCCATGGGCCTGATCACTTTATTCGTGCGTCGGTAAAGTAAACCTAAGAAATTATTAGAAAAGTTAATATTTCACAATTTTGCTTATTCTGACACTTATATAAATTAAAGTGCAGAAAGTAAAACAAATAATTTCAGTATTCTCAAATGTTTTCCTAACACTTTTAACTTAACGTCAAGACACGCGACTACTTTATCTCCGCCATTACCAACTTTACAGGGCGCATGCCAGTCAGTTTGCCCGTTAAATGTATGCAGGTATGGGCAGTGACATTTTTCAAAGGTTGATTTCAAGAGTGCTCACTTTATGGTGAACGGTCTTTGACCATCGGTGGAAATGACGATCGATAGCTCAGTGAGTAATCGGCTTGCTTGAAGCTTCGACCTCTCGGCAGGGACACTCGTGAGAAAGTGGGCGGGCGTTGCCGCTGGCCGGTGGGTTTCCTCGGGGTTCTCCCGTTTCCCCCGCCCAACACGGCGAACTTGGTTCTATTACCGGATGGGTCAAACCAGGTTGAAATATCAGGAAATTTCGTCAAAAGAGTAACACAAACAGCACAAATAACAAGAGTGAGTCTAGTTAGGTTGTTACCCAAACAAACTAACTTCATCCAATGGTTGGTAAACCAAACGTTCCGCCCGAAAATCAAAACTACTTAATGCATAGCTTACGGAGAGCCTTTTTAAAAATAAAAATATATGAAAATTATTTTTATCAATATATTTATTATAATATAATATAATATAATAAACTGCGATTCTTTAAAAACTTAGTATTTTTGTCTTATTACTGTGGTTGCTTTTAGTGTTCTTGTGTCTGAACTCAATCAAACAGGATAATTACATTTAATAGCGCTGAGATTCACAAAATATAAGAAATATGGATTATACACAAAATGTACGTTAACTTGACATTAAGCCACACAATTGCACGTAGCAGATGTATAATTCACTTCTGAAGATGTTTGTCATCGCTCAATCTGATAACTTGACATTGCGAAATGATTGCTGAAGGAATTTCAAGACAAAAGTAACAAGATTTCCTGGATGCAGACCATGTTGCTAAATCGATCTGTGTAATCAATATAAAACACTTTCACTGATATCATTAATGTGTAAGTGTTTCTTGTGTTAATATTTTGCAACAAGTCTCTTGTCAGTGTCAATACCATAGTGAAATACGACGCTGGCTTCCCAGTAAACATGCACAGTAACCAAGTGCGTGCCCAGTCCTCAAGAATACGAAGAGAGAATAAAAGGTTAAAGGATGTCTGCAAGGTACGAGATAAAAGTCGAGATTTAAGCTGGTGCTATGTATTGCCACGTTCAGGTAGCTATATTTGAGGATAAAATTAAAATTGGTACAAGTTTAAGCCAGAGTCCTTACGTCACAGTGTTAAATTGTGTAATGTTTTCATCGAGTTATATGACTTGCAAGAAAAGATAACGTGTACTTACATATTCCATTGCAACTTTATTTCCGCGGAGACAGATGCATACTTTTTTTTAATTACAGTGTCATACATTCACATAAACTTTTTTAACGATTTGTAATCTTAAAATTGTGTCCGAATTATTACCTCTAGAATTACTGTTAAATTTTAATAGCAACATTTTTTTATGGTATTATTTCAAATAGGAAGTTTGGAGCAGACATATTTATTATTCATGGATTGTATTTTTAAAAGTCACACGCATTCAGGTGTACGGTGTTGAACCTATGATATCCGAGCAATGAAGCGGAAAGCTTCGCTTAGATACGAGAACGTCCTAGATATTACGGCTGGTCCTACGAGATGGATGAATCAGCTACGCATGCGACATGTCACATCTTAATTCTAAACCCCCACAGCTATGAAAGTTAAAGAATAGTGTCTATTTCATGGAAATACTCGTGTAAGTTCAGTAATTTACTTTGACCAGGTGCTGGATCCACTTCAAGTTGGATATGTTATAGAATTTTGTCTAGGTGTTCGTCAGCATTCGATATCTTAAAGAGAGAGAGAGAGAGAGAGACATATAATTCCGCATTTTGTTATTAAAATTAATCATTACGTAAACTTGTATCGATTGATTACCTTACTTGAAATAAATAAAATTCATTTTTTTCAGGTTATTTTGTCAATAAAATTTCCCGGTGGGTTACAATTTAACTTAATTCTGTACTCTTCTTTTCATTGGGTTCATTATCAGTGATGACCACAAAATATATTATCACTGTAATATCATAATACTTTCAAAGTTTACTGTTTTCCTGGTAAGAAAAATGTCAACAGTCACTGTAGATGGTACGGATTCGTGTATATAAAATACGTTGTGCAAGAAATCGCGAAAGCAACCAAACTTTAAGGCGGGTTTTATCTTAATTCCTGTAGTTTAAATAGAAATAAGAAATTTATAATGCACACTATAACGTATATATTAAGCTAATTTTTGTGATTTTTACCTTCATGTATTTTAGCAACTATATCCCCCCCCCCCCCNNNNCCCCCAGTAAATTAAACACTTTTGAGTCCTTCTTAATACCTACTTTTATTGCATTATGTATCTTTCCGCTATTGCCGTGAACCTACTTACTAGTATATTTGGATCGATATACAGTGTGAAGTTATAAGGACCACGAGTTTGCTATTACGCCAATTTATATCAAATAAAGAATGTGCACTTCTGTCATTGCTGTCAGTAAAATATTTGAAATCACTTGTTATTTGCATTCTCAAAATATATTTTATGATTATTTCATGATGTTTTTGTCTCTAGCTGTTAATGAAAATGATAAGTCCTGTCTTTTTCTTTCCAGGTTAACGCATACCTAACAGAGGAAGAAAGAAAACGTGAAATGAAAAATGATATGCGTTTTCCTCACAAATAAATAGCGTAGTTTTAGCTGTATAAGAATTAAGAAACGTAAATTCGAGAGGCGGCAAACGAAATTTTTTCTTGTATGAGTCGAAAAGACTCAGTTACATTTTTACGTTTTGAAGTGAGTGCCCCACTTGAAACAGAGAGAAAAGGTTGGAATAGTGATGTTGTCGACGGAACCCGCCGCCGAAGTTCCAATCAGCATGGTGACGACGTACGACCCACAGGAGGACGACAAGCCGTACCACGTGGTTCTGAAGCCCACCCCCCAGAGGCTGCACGGGAGCGCGAGAGGCCCCCCTGACGGCAGGCTCAGGCTGGTCGCCAACCTGAGCGACATGGGCGCCGGGGCGTTCACGGCTTACGTCCCGAAGAACAGGCAGCACGGAGCAACTTCCCCGCGTCACACGCCGTCGGCTGCGGTCAGTCCAGCAGGCGACTGGACGCCCGTCGACGACGCTGGCGCCCGTGATCTGGGGCGTCTCGCCTCGCCGTCGGACTCGGAGTACGTGTGTTTGCGCGAACGGCACGCGTACTTCTCGCCGCAGCACTCCCCTCGCAGTCACTACCTCTCCCAGGTGATAAAACACGAGTCGCGACGCTCCAGCGACGAGAACAGCGACTATTCAGATCAGGAGAACCACCCCATCGACCTGAGAAACAAGTCCAAGAAGTTGGAGTCCGCTGGGCTTGACGACGCGTCGAGCAACTCGCCCAAGCACGACTTCTCAGTTACGACGAGAAAACAAGACAATGAAGAATTTCCAACACAAATTAGAGTAGTTAATCAGCACGATGAGAAAACTCGAGAACAACGCATAATGCTGACCGACATTAAAAACGAAACTTTTTACGATGACGTGCCGCCGGGAGTCGGGGCAGCGCCTTATCGCCGACACCAAACGGTGATCATGAGGAACTCGTTCTACCACGACGACCCGAGCAAGTCGCCGGAGGGCGCGGAGTACGTGAGGTACACCTTCCGCAACAACACCGCGAGGGCGGAGGTGTTCGAGATCAAGAGTAGCTACGCGCCCGTGAACGACGACGTCTTGTCCCACTTCGCCGACGGCAGTCTGCGGCCAGACGGGAAGGCGTCACCCCCGGACGGGCAGAGCTGCTCGTACGACAGCGACGAGGAGATCGACGTGGTGAGCGACGACTACGAGAAGTCGGGCGGGCAGCACACGGACGAGAAGGAGCAGTACATGGGCGACCACAGCGGCGAGGAGAGCAGCTCGTTCGTCGGGAACCTCCCCGAGGAGGGCAGCTGCAGTGGCCGGAGCGCGAGGGACGCCGACGTGGACTCGGACAGCTGCGAGGCGCAGGCGCTCGTCTGCAAGGTCGCCGTCGACGGCCGGCGGACGTCGTCCCCGGAGGCGGGGTCGGCGCGCCTCACCTCGCCGTCGTCGTCGGACACGCGCAGCCTCGAGACGGGCTTCTCGCCGGGGCAGGGGTACGGCGCGGACCCGCAGGACCTGGAGGCGTCGTGGGAGGTGTTCTCGGTGGAGGACCTGCTGCTGCGCAACAGGGTGCTGGTGATCCTGTGGTCCCTGCTTGGTGACGGCCGCCTGCTCGAGGTCGGGTACCCTCACGCGCCCGTCCACCGGGTGCTCTGGCTGACCGTCGACGTCTGCTGCTCCGTGGCGGGCATGAAGAGCGCCGCCGCCGTGCCGCTCTCCTCCGACCACGACTGCCGCGACGATATGCTCTGCTTCAGGTACGTCACGCCACTTCTCTCTCACACAGGCTGTTCACGGTTATTTCAGCGCTTCTGAATCCATACTTTGAAGAAAAAAATCTCTGCCCATACATGTTGTTCACGGTAAACAGAGCACTTTCGAAGGCTCTGCTCTAGATCTACCTGTACGCACATCGTGTATTCTTCCGCCTTATTTAAAATTTACATTACCATGGCCCTGAGAAGAGTCACGAGAAGAAAAATAGATCCTTAGCAGAGATTTGGGCAGCTCGTAACAGCGAGGTCTTGAGAGCCGATGAGGATTAAGAGACGTGAGCATGGAGCAGCGCCAGAATGCAAGGGTGGGAGAAAAGGGATATCCCCGAGAAAATTCGCCAACCATCGGCATCGTCCGGCACGATTCCCACATGTGAAAATCCGGGAGTGACCCCACCGCGAATCTAACCAGGTTCGCCTTGGTGGGAGGCGAGTAGTCTAACCACTACACAACCGTGGCCCCAAGGAGCCAGGAGTTAATTCCTTAACTTAAGAGCTTTCGCCACGAAAATGTTATTTTATATTTGTACTACATACTGTTCAACTTTAGACATTATCATTAAGAACTTTTCCTTCGCAAAAATAATTTAGCACATAGGTTTCTCATAATTACATGTGTAAACACTAGTTTACTGTTTTATAAATGTACAAATAGTAAAACTCACTTAGATACAGAAATTAGATAATTCACACTGAAAGAAGGTGCCAAAATCTACTTCAAGAAATCTATAAAATTAAACAAAGAAAAATTTTTGCAATTTCAAAAAATTGTTGAGAATAAGGAAATTCTTGCATATTTTTTATTTGTGGCTATGCTTCTGAATTTTTGGGAAATTATTATTGCTAAGCTGACCTTATAATTAACTAAGACAGTACCTTTCAGTTGCCAGTGTTAAATGTTCTGCAAATAGTTAGGTTTATTTTATTTGTATATCAGAAATTTTGCAAAAACCACGCGATCTAAAACAAATGGCATACAAAGATAATGTCTACAAGTTGAACAGTATGTGGTACAAATACGGAATAACAAATTTTTTTTCGTGGCCAAAACCCTTACCAATGCAGTGTGGCCAAAGCTAGCGTAGATATACATACAAGCGGTACAATGGAACCCTACGAATCAAACGAAAAGAATGGTGCTAGTCTCGCTCTATTTGTCACATGTTTTGGGGTCGAAAGCCACAGCTGAGGGCGTTAGTGTATTTTAACACCTTCCTAATGGGCGGTCCTGTGCATAGCCGGACCAACCCATAGTCACACCTGTGACTAGACCTCGAGGCTCAGAGTTCCAACTGCAAGCCAATCATGGATTTGTCTCTCTTGCTGTCATGTGTAACTGCATGCTAGTTTAGTCCTTAGAACATCCTTCTTCCCTGGTAAACCTGCTTTTTTTTTTTTAAGCGGAGCCTGATGCAATGTCGTTTCCACTTATCCCAGAAACAGATCAACTATAT
>NQII01002271.1:124136-155950 GCA_002778355.1 Clitarchus hookeri | reverse complement strand
GGGGGGGGGGGATACCATTACGTCCAGACCTACCACAATGAAATAATGTTTTTTAGAAAATAATTTAAGTACTGCATATGTCTTGTTAGTTTCAGTGTACTGTTTATATATAAATGTTGTTATACTTCTTCGGAGCAGATCAAACACTTCTAGCGTCAGTTACAAAAATTATTTGTGCATTTTTTGTGCTTCTAATAATTCTAGTTTGGTTTGTTTGCAATTAAAGTTAACTACCATACAATTATTTGTAACCTGTGCTTCTAAAAAAATTACATAAATAAAACCTGTAGGTGTTGAGACATGTAACTCGTTAGGAAATAAGCATTCCCATTGTTCTATTGCTTGGAAAGAGCTGATATTTATTTTAAAAAGGCAATCTGTGAATTGTTACTAATCAGGCTTGTCACTCTCATTAAAACTAAAGTAGTAGTATAGTAATGTAATTTTTGCACCGTATTTAAATAACTTTTGCAGCAGTATTGCAATTGTTTGATATATATTCATGCAATTTTATGTATTATTTGGCATTGTAAGCATAAATGCAATATAAATTTACTGTGGTTAAGATATATATATATATTTCTAGAAAGAAAGATATAGGTTTTTTTGGTTTGCAGTACAGTTTTATCAATCACATTCCAAAAAAGAAATTGTCCTGGCAAATCTGTTGATGATATTTCACATTAAATACTTATATAAGCCAGGTGTGAAGGATTTAGGCAGCGCTTAAAGTATAAGGAGAATGTCTTCCAACATAGCACTGCACCCGACTGTACAACATTCGAAACACATTAAAAAGTGTACACACACTACCAAGATTATCAGAAAATTACGATTTATGTTGCGTATAAAATAAGAATGCATATTAACATTTAAAAATATTTTGCTTAAATGGAGTTATTTAAATGTTAAAAAATCAATAACATTTTATTTTTAAACAAAAATTTTTACCTACTTTAATTTCATTCTGGATGCTTCAGAAAGCGCGTTTTGAAAGAAATCCTTCATCAGGCAAGGTCGTCATAATAATTATTCTAATTGAATGTAATAAAAATATTAATAATATTTACAAATACATTTAATAACCTATTTTATTCGCATCCATCTCAAACACGAAATTAAACATTTTTATAACCAGAAATTTACAAAATAAATAAATTAATGAAATTTTTTTAACATTGCTATTACTAATTTTATTGTTTATAACCAGAGTAATTATTGTGAAAGTCTTGCTTGATAATGTCTTTTTTTTTGCAAAATGTACATTTGAAACGCTTAAAATGGAAATAGTTTCAAATATGTATTAAAAATATACCCTATTCAATTATTTTCATATATATTCAAATAAGTAAATTTTAGCTAAATATTTTACATCGGTACAAAAAAAGTGTATTTTTTGTCATACACAACATAAACCGTACTTGACTAAAAATTTTGGTAGTGTATTTGTATACTACTTTTTAATGAGTTGTGAATGTTTTACATTCAGTTGCATTGCTCCATTAGAAGTCACTCTCCATCTAGAGGTATTCCGCACACATGAGAGTAAAGTAAGATGAAGATGGAGCAGCGAAGGAATGCAATGGCGGGGGAAAACGGAAGTACTTCGAGGAAACTAACCAGCCAACGGTTGGGTCTGCTATGCTTCCCACATCCGAAAATCCTTATTTCAATTTGTAAGAACCAAGCGAGGTGGCTCATCCGGGAGGGTTCGGGTTCGATTCCCGGTCATCCTGTTTTCGGTTTTCCAGTGTTTTCCGTAACTACTACAGGTGAATTCTCGGATGGCTTCTTAATACAGGTCCTGGCCGATTCCTTCTTCCATTTACTTTATCTCTAGCATTCCTAGGGGCCACGGTGGCTGAGAGGTTAGACTGCTCGCCTCCCGCCAAGGCGAACCGGGTTCAATTCCCGGCCGGGTCACTCCGGATTTTCGCAAGTGGGAATCGTGACGGATAATGCCGCTGGTCGGCGGATTTTCTCGGCGATCTCCCGTTCCCCCGCCCCTTCATACCGGCGCTGCTCCATGCTCACCTCAATCACCCTCATCGGCTCTCAAGACCTCGATGTTAAGAACTGCCCAAATCTCTTCACTCACTCACTGTAATACAAACATAAACAACTCCGTTAATCGTACCTTGTTTCCTTAGGGACCACACGCACAGGTTCCTGGAAGTGTGCGCGCCGACCAGGGATATGTGGAAGCAGTTCGGGTGGGCTGGCCTCACCGTGGACGCAGTCGTCAGGAAGATTTACGAGGAAGGTGAGTGATCGCCTCCAAAATATACACCTGAAAAACAAACATATACAGGTTGAGTATTAAAGAATACCCGGACTTTGACCGTAACACCGGACATACTGACAGTAGCGTGGAACGAGTTTTATTATCGCGTAGATGTCGTTCGGGGCGCTCATGGTGGTTACATTGAACATTTATGAATATATGGTAAACAAACTTCACGGTTCCACGGTTCATTTGATTGGTCAATCAAGGTCGTAAGTTGTTTGATTTTGATGTTATAGACCTTCAAAGTTGGGGTATCCTTTTATGCTCATCCTATATATTGTATAGACCGTTCACGGTTACTTGAGCACTTTTGAAACCAACCTCTGAAAAATGTTGCTGCCTTACCTGCATGTATTTTAACGGGTACACTGATTGTAATAAGTTCAGTAAAGTTGGTAATGACGCAGAGAAAGTAGTTCCATGTCTAACTTAAAATTTGCCTGCTAAGCATTTGTGAATACTTATTGAATTTCTTTTGTTTTGCGAGTGTTTCTTTGTAACTAATATGAGTGCAAGATATAGAAAATTTGTAAAGCATTTACATTCCTAATAATTCTAGAGTTTCACTTGAACGGCGCATGGCCCATGGCAATTTTTATTTCACATATTACTGAAGAAATCACAACGTTCCTACAAGAAGATCTTAACCAGAACTTTCAAAAATGCTCAGTTTACCGTAAACAGCCTGTAATTAATGCTCATATGATAAGGTACGAATGTATAGCAATATAATGTTTTACATTACTACTAACATTGTTGTCGTCGGACATGTATTATACACAGCTAACACATTCTCGATGACTGTCGCTAACAGAAAGAGGTTCAATATATTTAAGCAACAGGCAATCTTGAAAATTACTTGAATACACAATTTTGTCTGTCCAGATCTTTAATCCTTACTTAAGCCCATCTTGTATCACAAAAAAATTGAAGAAATTTACAGCTTCAGATGTCGTAAATCACAATATTTGCTTCAAAAATCCGCAAAAACGGTTGTGTAGAATTTCCCATTATTATTTCTATTTTGTATTGCCTGCGAAATATGCGTAGTCTTCAAGTATTGTGTTCAGAGTTGGTTTTTCTACATTCTGCTTATAAGAGAGCGTTCTTGGCTTTAACGTTGCAGTATTATGCTCCAAAATGCTTAAGCTGTCGGCACCATTTCAATAATGGGCTCTGAACTATGATTGAGTTACTGTGCGAATTATGCATCGGTCCGGCCTCTTAACTTATTTTCAGACAGCGATATTTTTCTGCTTAACGGTGCCAGGTTTTGTGCACATGCGCCAAATAGATCGGGGTTGGTTTCTAACGCTATGTTAGCGTTCTTTTTTCGAAGGAAATTCCTCGAATGTCTACTGAGATGAAACGTGCCGATTTTTTTAGGTTGGAGAATCGCGCGTAACCTGCTTGTTTTGGCTGTTTGCTCACTTCAGAATCAGCGTTGAAAGGACGTACTGACAGACATGCATGCGCAATAAAAGGCTATAATTTGTGATGACATGAAACAGTAACACCTGGACTCGGTTTTGCGTCGGTAATATTACTCGTCTGTCTTCAAAAATTCTAGCAGATGAGATTTGCCATTGCTGGACCACATTTATGCTTCTTTCAAAAACTTCGCACGCAAACATTTATTCTCGTTCATGAATTGTGGATCCGAACAGAAATTGTAATGCATGTAGAGCTTTCATACGTTCTTCAGCTCACTTGTTTGAATTCAGCTTTGCAAAAAAATTATGTTTAGTGATATCTTCTTTCAATATAGAGTGTGCATGTTCTTTTATTTTTTTCCACACGACTTTCTACGAAAGTTTTGCATCATTGCCTAAGCAAAATCCCGAGACACAACATTAATAGTTTGAGAGTAGTGTTATACCGTAACGTTTATAGTAAAAATTATTTTTGACGTGACAACGTCTTATAATTCGATAGAGCCGGCTGCACGCACGAAAAAACATGACTCATGCGGCGTTACCTCGCTCTGAGGCGTTCCATGTAAGGCTTGAAGTGCAAGCGAGAGCGCGGAACGAGCGAAAAAATGCTACCATTCCATCAGTATTTTCTTAAGACGTTGTCACGTTCAACTATCGTCAGTAAACCGACTTTACAGACAACCAATTTTTTATTTAAATAGTACTTATTCAATGATTGCATTAGATTTTGACGTATTTTATTGGAGATTTAATCAATGAAAGAAACTAAAGTTCTCAGCTAAAATAATAACTCATCGAAACTTAGTAGAGTGTGACATTCATTTTATTTATATTTTATTTAGTTTTATTCGTTGATAGCATTTGTTTCCATTAATTTTCGTCTGTCAACTTTGTTTATTGATGTTAATTAACATTTATTTCAACATGTTTTTCTAGTACATCTAAAATATTTCGAAATACGCGATTTCCTCATACTATGTGTGAACGATAGATGATTTGCGCTCATTTGTAGGTCGAATAAAGTACAACAGATAAACATTATTGTGACGAAACACTTGTCTAGCACGGCAGTAGGGCGTATTTTGCAAATTGTGTTTCAAATGCTACGTATTATAAATTTTAAAATTTTAAAACGGTATAAAATGATATTGAAAAATTTATGGCACATTTATATGATACTAGTTAGATGGATTTTCAGTGAAATTATCAATTTGTTTTACCAATTTTTATTCATTTGGTATCACTTTGACTCACGCACATAAACTTAAAATGAAGATTTTAAAGATATCTTCACTGAAGAAACGCATTACTTCAAACGGAAAAAAGTATTAAAGTAAGACTGGTAAATATTTGAGCTTGCTAAATTTTAAAATATTCTGTTAAATTTTAATTAAATTAAGGCGCAGAACACCATTTCATGAAAAATAAAATATTCACAAGTATTTTTTGATACGTCATATTTTCCATAGATAAACTACACCTACCCGTGTAATTTTACTGTCTTTAAACTTCAATTAGGCGTTTATCTGAGTTGTAATTTTCCTCTACTTATCACCGAATAGTTATTTAGAAAAATGCACGATAAATCACAAGTTTTCCCTGATTCTTGATTGGTGCAGATTAAATACAAGGAAAACTATACCACACCTAAGTTCGATAGTGCGTTTTAATCAGTTAGTGATAAGATGCCATCCCACGGCGGAAATTAAGCAAATAATGCAAAGAATTTTTGCAACAGCCTGCCTAGAAGTTGCGTGTTGAAAGAGACTGAGATAGAAAGAGGAAGGGTGGAGTCACCAAAATTCCTGATGATGCCACACGAAAGTAAGTACGATTGTGGTTTACATCCAAGTTTGTGAGAAATTATCCTTTATATTTTTTGTGAAGTGGTTTTTGTGGTCCCAGCAGGATATAGTCGCTGAGCGTTTGAACTGTTTTTCACGAGACTGCATTCTGATCAACTGACTCCTTGTACAGATTCACTCTTAACTCAAGACAAAAAAAAATCTGAGTGGCGAATTTTTTTTGGGGGATGGTGACGGGGTGCGGGAGGAGACTAAGGACCCTCAATACTTTAGGAACGCGCCCTTGAAAATTAAAACGTTCAAATAATATTTTTTTTATCGAAATAACAAGAAACTAATTGTGTGGAACAACACGTCCTTGAGTTTAAAAAGTGACCACATTAAATTTTAATATGACGTTTGTGAAAATTTGGTAGGTAACATCACCTTTCGTTACAAAAAAATCTGCGATGTGGGTTTAATAACCGGCAGGCAAGCAATCACATCATTTCAAACTCACATCATTTCAAACTGATTTCTCGAATAACGTTCGCCTGTGAGTGTTGCTGCCCCAGAACCTGTTTTAATGATTTAAAAGTGATGATTGAAACCCGCCATAAAAATATGTCAGTCCATGGTCCATGGTTGTACGATGACATATTCCGCCTTAATTTTTGTAATGAAGGGAATAATATCGCTCTTCCATATTGCACAAATTTCACATATTATTTCGAGGATATGCATTTCTGGAATTAATCGTTTCATCTCAGGTACATTCTAAAAATTTTAAATGTTTATTTTTTTGAGGCTTATTCCTTCCTTGATATTCATTTTACGCAAAAGTATCACTATGTCTTCTATCTCATTTTTAATAAAGAATCACTTCAACTCGGAGTTTGGAGTAATAATATAGTTTTACTTTGCACGGTTACACATACAAATTCGAAAAGTGACTAAACCTTTCCGGTGTTATTTGCATACGAAGTACTGAGTACAGAATCGATGCTCATAAAGTATGAGCCATTCCGGGATTTAGGTTTGATCCATCTGGAATCTAAGCGATTCCGGCCACAATGAACTCTAAGTCGCGTGTTCTACAACAGTATCCGCTAATATCTTACCTGTTATGCTGTTAATTCAAATACTTTCAATAACCTTAGAAACATTAGTAGCTATTATTCACGGATATTTATTTGCGGTTGTTGAGACACATGATGTTACTGAATGTTTTAAAATCATCCATTAATGGGAGCAGTATCCAACAGTTGGTACTTCAGACTAGACTATTACATCAAAATTCAGTCTTCAGTTTTTTTTTTTTTAGCGTTTGTAGATACATGCCAGTGAAATAATATAAAGATTTCACCAGTTGCTGATGAGACAGGCTCTAAAACGAAATAACACACGACCATTAAAAATAATATTCCAGCAGCATAACACACTTTGGATTGGGCGAAAATTTTCAAACTGCATGGGTTATTTATTTTTTAAGACCTTTACGAGCGCATATGACAGAACGCGTTATATCTACACACTAATATATGCTTGGTCGCTGAATTAAATATATTTTTTGATAGTAAATTATTTCATAAAATAGCGCTTTTTTGTGTATACAGTGCTAGCTCGCTGCAACATAATTTACTTCTCTTGTAAACCGGTGGAGGTTATGAACAAATTCTAAAAAAAGTATCCATAACAATTTATCATTATAAAACTCCCAGAGAAAAGTTTTCTTAGAGAATTGTAATGCTTTGGAAGAAAGTATTTTGTTCGTTGGCCGGTTCTGGCACCAACTTTCTTGAAAATGCTGCTTACAAGAAGATAAATTACCGGATGCAATATATAAAAAGGCACGAAATTAATTTTATTTTGCGGAATTATTAAATGTTATTACTTAAGTTACTTGTTTTGAAGCAAATAAAAACATGCTGCCTATTTTATATATACATACATACATACACATAATAATAAAAATTTATTTTAATTAAAGCCATTTTTAAAAATACCAACCTTGCAAGTTATAAATTAAATGGATTTATTATTTTTATAAAGACTTATAGTTGAAATCATTATTTTTTAATATTTAGTTATATTATTATCGAGTGTTGTTACAAGAATAAATCGGAACGCACTAAAATTCAAATTAAAAAAAATACGTATTAACTATAACAACTGGAGATTATTATAGGTGTTGTTAAGCAAAAGTGACTTAGGAATGAATATTATTAGAATATTTAGCTAACTTGATTGAAATGGAAAAATATTCGTGGAGAATTAACAAGAAAAACTTTCCGCTACACGTTATCTCACCAAAATGTGGATATCAACTTTTTTTTTAAATAACTCCTTATTAATTGGTTATTTGTCGCACGCATTGTATAGCAAACTCTTTCCAGGTATTCAATTCACTGTGTTATTGTTCTTACAAAAGCGCCTGAAACATCTCTCCTGATTTTAACAAGTACAAGAAAAACGTTATGGCTTCTAGGGAATGAATGTGCTTTAATATTTTGAAGTGGAGAAGTTCGCGATTCTCATGGCATGACAGTTCACGCTCCAGTAAATGCTAGTGGTAATGCTCGTTGATCGTAACGTAAGATCGAGCTTGAGCGAAATTCAACGTTTGTTAATGTATAGCTACCCGAATCATTCTTAAATGGTTTTATTAACCCTCTGTAGCGATTTTATTTCAGATAGGACACGTGTTACTTTAAAATGAGCTTTGAAAGAGCCATGTTTAGACATTTTTAGTAATGCAATTATAATATCTGGGGGAAAAAAAAAAAAGTATTAATTTCTTTAAATGCGCGCAGCCGTTCCTAAAATTCTTCATTAAAAATTATGTAAATACGTTGGCGCAGACAGGAAAAAATGGGACATTTTATGCTTCTGTGAGGTTAAATGCCATCTATTATATTTTTTATCGCATGAGATAATTGCATATCAAACGTAAACAAAAGAAAGCATAAATAGCTATTGTATAATTGAGGAAACAATTGGCATTGCATTAGGAAATGGACTTTATTGTGACTTAGGGTACATAACCGTTGCGCAAGGATTTTTCTCAACACTGATGGCGTCAAGATGCACTGGGTGTGAGCGTAAATAAAAACAAGCGATTGAGAAACATATTTTAAAGAAAATCTGCTTGCTTTGCTATTGGCGAACCACGTTATTTTCCTTAGAAGTTTTAATTCTTTGTTGAAAGATTCTGTAAGTATAAAAAAGACCTTCTTAGATATAGTTTCCAAAAAAATTACTATATTCCATAAAACCTCGCTCAGATGCAAAAGTCTACTGTTGCAGCTACATTTTTTGTGCATCATTTAAATAATTCTAGTTTGTTCTCGCGGTTTGAGTTACTTCAAATTAGCGGTAAATGCACTGGTATACTAGTCTCTTGGTGCCGTTTTTGGCGTACAAAGGCGACGGATATTCGCTGCTTCGATAATTGCTCCAACATTTGCATACAGCAGAAAGAATTTTCTTTAAATTCTATCTTTTTATCTGTCAACCAAAATCAACCATATTTCCTTCGTATGAATTTGAGACAGGCCTTTTCACTGGCACACCGCATATTTGAAAAACTTTGAAAGAAACTTTTTTATTTATATTTGGTTTACCGTAGTCCGAATTCACTTAAACCGAAAATTTCACAATGACTTCGTCAGTTGTTCAAGAAAAGTTTAACAAAGAAAATAATTTTTTGTGACGGTTTCTACATTTCTGAGCATCGAGACGAGCGTATTAAATGTATCTTTGGAAACCATTTTGACTTGTTTTATTAACATGTTCCTTTTTCTTCAAAGGAAGACGTCAAAGGCAAATTTTATGCAGGATGATAATATACGTGGGTGTAAGACTTATATATCTGATACGGGGCAAGCTATGAACGGAAGTTTGCCTTTCAGACAACAGCATACCAACTCTAATGATGTGTGGCTCTTGGGTCGAGTGACTGGTTAGGGATATTTCGGGCTAAGTTCGTCTTTAAGTAGTACAAGATGATAATTGCGTAAAGGCAATGGAATATATTTTATGTTTTGTTTTACAAACCATTTAACAGCATTTGTAACGTGATTTATATAAACAGTATTACAATTTATATACTTATAACCCTCCACTTAATTTATACAGACAGAATGATATTTTATTGAATCAGTCAAAGGTTATTGGAAAATTATAAGAATGGCATACTCAATATTAGTTTTCAGGCCACTAAATTTCCTCGCATATTACTGACCTACTAAAGATAACCTTCGCAAAACAATTCTAATTTTTCTCTCTCGAACATAATAGTATTATACATATAAATATTTCGCAACCAAAGTTTTGATATTAATGAGCACAGAGAAAAAAAAACACTGTTAAACTGCAGCTCGCCATTTTGTTGTATGTTCTTGAACCCGAGGTGTAACAAGGTGATATCTAAGAAATATTCAGAGATTTTAAATTATATTAATTTGGAAAGAAAAGAGACAAAGATTTCAAATGTTTTAACATCCTAGTACTTCGCATAACGTTATTAATTTAAGTAGAAAACATGTTGTTTGTTTATAATTCCCTGAATTCTTCCATCGAAATTTAGTATAATGCCATGTTTATGAAAGACTCTCCTTCTTACGCCGTAATAAATTAAGGAGTTATTTTCCCGAACAAAGTGCGCAGTATTAGGACAGGAATTTGTCAATGTAATCATTGAGCGTTTCAGAGCCTACAGCTTGCATAAGAGGTTATCTCGTCTGGCTGACATGAAGCTATCAGAGGTCCTCAATCTTGAATTGAAACTTTCTGAAAGGGGCATCTCGCTCTGTCTGCAAATCTTAACATATTAAGTTACACGTCTCTCTCAGTTCCATCTTTGTTAGTAAGGTGAACGAAATGCGAGTACATAATTATGTTCTACAGTATTTCGGCTAATTATTGAGCATTTTGTGATTGTTTTCAAAAAAGAAAATCACTCGTTGCATTGTTAATAACCGTTTATAAACATTTCATAGCTATTTTTTTCTCGCGTAATCGGGTACTGTACCCTTTTTTCTATTCTATTTAGATTCAAATACACTTAGACTAAACATACGCATTCAAAGAATGGCAATGTGGTTTAGATTTGTTTTACATTGTGAACAGTTTCATTTTTATTCTATAGTAAACTAATAATTAAATAACTTTGAAATCCAGGGGTTATCGTTGTACTTATATGAAATGGAAATAATTTATGGTTTTTACCGATTTTCAGAATTTTTTGGTTCGTTTTTTATGAAGTTCCCAGTTAGCTGACATCAAAAATGTTTGCAAAATAATATAGTTAAATATTTACAGTCTTTTTACAAACATGTCATATCTCTAATTAAACCATAACATTTTTTAATACAGTTACGTTAATTCTGTTATTCGATATTATGTGAACAAATGAAATATTGAAATGTAGGCACGTTGTTATTTTAGTACACAAGGATGAGTTGTAAACATATATGCTACTAAGTAACACTTCAAGGAAAAAAAACCTAGTCACTGTGTATAAATAATTTTTTTGTGTGATAAGAAATGCTTTATTTGATGAATAATTTTTCAAGTGTTTATAAATTACCTAAATGTGTAGCTTANAAAAAAAAAAAAAAAAAAAAAAAAAAGATCCAAATTTACGTTTATTGACAGCACGCCACTGAAATCATTCTCCTAAAATTTCTTAAAACACGTTTAAGCAGGAAACGCCATCTAAAAGCTGTTTCACAAAATTATTGCTGGAAATATGTAAATATACAGATTGAGCAATTCGCAGCAAACTGTAACATATGGCTGAAGTTAATGTGGTATAATAATGTATCGCCTTTATCTGAATATCATTATAAAATACTGAAATATTGAATTCACAAAGAACGGCAAATACAAAATAAACATAATCATTTTAGTAGAACCGGTTTAAGACATGTCTGGCTAAAACATATTCCGAGTTAAGTTTGGGGAATAAAATGTAAATTGTCATATGATAGGTAGGTTTTTTTAAGCTGCATACTTTTTGGGTTACTGCAAACTTAGCCATTTGGAACATAAATAAAAGGCTTACATTTTGTGACCGAAATTCAAGTTCATAAAATGTATTCGGTAAGAGCTGGGATGTTTGATAGAGTTCACACGCACACACACATATGTGAGTATGTCTATAGATATATGTGTGTGTATACATGCATATATAAATGCAATTTCATATTCTTTCATACCTCCGCCCAACCCCTCCTCGCCACCCAAATAAAGGAAACAAGCCAGAAAATGTAAATATATTATCTCTGTTGAACGGAATAATGTTAATAAGTAGTACGTACCAACTGCAAAAGTAATCGTCCAACAGAACACATTACGTAAATTAAATTAACAATAATTAAAAAAAAATTGTGTCTTATATTTCTTTAGTAAGAGTTATTTTCTCTTTGTCAAATGTCTGGTATTACAGTAGGTTCACCGTTAAAACTACCACAGTTTTAAATGAATTAATTAATTTTTTGGCAATTGTTATAACTGGAAAATTTACCTCATATTCAAATTTTTGGTATAAAGAATGTTTTTAATTTTTTTAATTTTTGTGTTTACTCATATTCTTAGCCCTCCACCTCCACAAATAATAACAGTTTCAAGCTTGTATGTTACTAATTTTTCATTTACAGAAAAATAATAACGCAACATTTCCCACTCATCTCTGGCATAAGCTACGTCTTGTTGTCTTGCTGGTTTATTTGTCAAGACTATCGAAATGTAACTTCGTTACAATTGTTGTAAGATAGCATTGACCTAGCACTTTTAAGTCTAGAAATACTTATGGAAACAGGGACCATGGAGAATTCATCCTACTGACATGTGAGGTAAACAGACAGAAAACTGACACACTCGTAGTAGAAACGATATTGTATTCTTAATTCACACGAAGTCTGACCTGAAAAGCGCACGCTGTTTTCATTAGTCAGAACCGTGCGACAAAAACGGACGATACTAAATCAAGCTGCTACTGCAGCGTAGATTTATAAATTCAAATATTACCTGTTTGTAAAATAAACAACGTTATAGGGCTCTCAGTATCCAAAATATCTTCTATGAAAAACAGTCTAAAGTACCTACGTGTAAATAAATCCCTTTCACCACCTTGCAACACTGCCATGAACATTCTTGCACTAAAATCTAACCTGGTCAACACATACGTGTTACGCAGTGAAATATGAAATGGCTACTATAACTGCTGATAAACTTCCTGCGTAGACCGTGCAGAATGGAGTTTCCGGGATTCACCAACTGGTAAAATACATCACGGCTACCAACGTGCAAACTTCACAACTGTACTGATAAGCTATCTGCTGTGTCGATAATACGATCGACTTCAAACATAAAACGCTCACGATTTGACTGAGTTATAATTATTGTGCTATATTATCTATGTAACGGTAATAAAAGTTCTTATTTGTAATAAGTAATTGAAACTAACTTGTACTAACGACGTCTATTAAGTGTATAATATTAAACTATTTTCGGACAGAATAGTTCGTGTTACAATTTCATTGTTTAATATAACAACATGTATTTTCAGTTTACTATCATGCTTACTTATTATTAATATGTCACAAATAATCATAAACATAAGTTTAGACCTTGTTAACTTTGTAAAGTTCAGCTTTACAAATAGGTAACAAATACTAAATAATCACTTTTAATAGCAATACAACTTTAATGCACCAAGTAACAGAGTACATTAAAGAAGTTTATTTTCTTCCATTTGTTTTAGTAAAATTATTAATTCCAAAACTGGAAATTTTTTGCCATATATTAACCAAAGATCAATTTAATTTTAACATTAGCAAGCAATATTCGTGCCTAGCTTTAGATTTCGAGAAACTAATTCCTATAAGTTCTGTTAAAGGAAACCACGCACAATTCTGCAGTTTACTATTATAGATCCACAGACGGTATGATTGTAGTTCCATAGTAGTACGTAGTTAAAAAATAAATATGCCATTATACTTAACGATGTTTCTGTACACAGGGAAATATTTTTCCTCGCGAAGCTAAAAAGTTGAAGATTCCAAACGTAATTTAAACTGAACGCAGATGCCGAGGCTTAACANTAAAAAATAAATATGCCATTATACTTAACGATGTTTCTGTACACAGGGAAATATTTTTCCTCGCGAAGCTAAAAAGTGATAATAAAATGAAACGACTATAGACCCCAAGTTGAAGATTCCAAACGTAATTTAAACTGAACGCAGATGCCGAGGCTTAACGCCCAAACAACCTTATTCAAAACCACATTGCCATTCCTTGAATGCGTATGTTTAGTCTAAGTGTAAATTTATTCTGTATTTCCTTTTTATCTAAACTACGAAGAATTCCGTATGCACGTTTATGCGCCCCAAGACTAAATGTGCTAGTCCTAATACTGCTAAGTGGCATCATATAAACATGAACCTCAACTAACTATTAGTATCTTAGTAGTATTGTTTAATGGAAGTATAAATTGTAAGGAATTCCAGCCTGTAAGGTTAAGTGTCCAATAAATATGTGTAAGTGAAATTTTATTTCCTTAGGTAAACCTGTGTTCATAGGCTTGCCACACTCTGGGCTTAAACAATGACAGTAAGGTCAGTGGCCACCATGTATTAATATTTCTCCTGGCAATATGCCCTAACCAACCACACCAAATAATGAAGTCACATTACCGTGCATCACGTTCTGCGCGGTATACCAATCATTATTTTAATGTATTATCATCCAGACAGTAGTCTAACTGAAAGTTAAAATAGACGCGATAGCAGTCATGTGTCTTTTAAAACTGATGCTTGGCTTCCTTGAATTAATACTTAAATATGGCGTCTGAAATAAATGTATGGTTACCAGCATGCATTAGTTATTTTCCATGTGAATTCGCAATTAGGATATTAAGAATGTTTTGATGTTGCACACTTTGTGGTTAAGGTATCATCCATAAGCGAGCCAAAATACCACTTCACCAAGGCGGATGCTATAATAACGATACTGTTACGGTTTTAATAGCTAGTCACTAATCACTTGATGATTGACACTAGTGGCCAGCCCTAGCAGCTGAGGAAAGTTACAATGTCAAAATATTGAGCAGCCCCAAGAAACTATTACAAAGGGTTTGTGTATGACAGGGCAATACTCTGCTCCTTTGTGGAATTGCCTGAAGTAATATACCGGGCCCGCACAGGGTATTCTCATTCACCAATAGAGTGCTCACTGAACTGGTCATCCTCATACGCCAGCTGGGGAATAGTCTGTCCATCAGTTTCAGCCTCCACTCTAATGAGTTTGGACATCAGTACACGTAGTTTAAGTTTTGAATGACCTCACACTCAAGTCATTTGAGGCAAAAAGACCAAACAATTCACTAAAAGTTATGTAAGGCCTAAATTCTCGTCTACATGGAGTCTTCAGAGGAAGCGCCCATAGTTCGGAGAATCATAAATGGGGAAGGAAGTTGCCATAGTCTAGATGACATTCAGATGGTATGATAAATAATTAGTGCGGGATATACACTGGACTATGGCTTGACGGCGATGGAAATAGAAATGGCATTTGGCTGGAAATAATGGTAACTCTTAAGTGCTATCAAATGTAGGTAATACGATGCATGGACTGAACTCGTTAGTTCCCACTGGAGCCGCTGTGCAGTCAGAATAGTCCACTGTGTTGCAGTCTTCTACAGGAATTATTTTAACGCAGTTATTCCGCAGCAGATAAAAATTGTCCCCAGGTTATTGAAACCATACGGTGCTCAAATTACCACCTCCTGTGGCCTTTCGGTTTTCTAGCAGGAATGGTAACGTAGAGACTGCATTTTTCAATCTAATTTGAACAGGGCTACCTCACAGAAGGTCGATAATTCATATTGGGCATCGGAGTGCAAAAAGATTTTGCAATAAGACATATGTATAAATGCTAAGAGAATGGACTACATAATAACAGTTAGTCACACACTATACTTGACTGCTAATGAGCTCGTGACATTATTAGATTACGTGTGCGTAAAATGAGTGCATGGGCGACAACTTACGGTGAACAATGCCACTACTATCGTGTGTGGAGCTACCTTAATTCAGTGGGTGCTCGTACGAGAAACCAATAACATTTATTAACATCTCGGGTGCTATGGCAAGCCACAAGAACAGCAGGTCAAATAAGTTGACATGTGCTTGGTGGGTAACAGCCTCACACATTATCAGCTGAGCAGAACCTACGACCTTACATGAACCGAATTCGTCTATGTGATAGAAGTCTTACACAGTGTTCAGTAAACCCTAAATTTCACAAAAAGTATTTATAACCTAGAAGCTTCAACTTTCAGACTTTCAGTTAAGCATTTGATGTCGCTAACTAGTTTATGCACCCATAAATAAGTATATTTCTACATGCCAGCTGCATGTCTAGGCAAAGAACTTCGTTGGACAAGCAGTAGCCACAGAACATTATTTTCAGGTCAGCCAACAATTTGTCAGCAAAGCCAAATCTTGCCTCTCAGATGTTGCACACAACATAAGTCCCCAAATAGGCGCCCACGACAATATATTCATAACCGTGGCATAGGCAATGTCAAGCCCTTGTAGGAAGTGACACTCCCGAAAACATACTACCGCAGAGGCTGTGCACTGCTGCTGAATGTCTTCATGTACAATGCTATGAACTGAAACTGCTTATCCAGCCAGTACTTTACATCCTTGCGCCAGCCCCCAAATAGGCCGACTGAAAACTCTAAGAAGAATAAGATGACAGCTGGTCCCCCAAACCTCAGATTCGGTCCACCTCAAAGCATCGCCCGATGCACTTGCTACCCTCACGAAAGCATGGTACCACACACAGAGGTCGAATGGGCGAAGAATTTCATGGGCTAAACCAACGATGGCTAACCGACGGCAACCTTGATAAACACAGCTCCAGCCACATATTCGTAGCCACTGAAGTGGTTCTATAGTACCGGCTGGCTCACACCAACAACTGGATGTGTCTCACCAATTAGATTGAATCCAGCATAAGCCTAGGAACCACCAGACTCGCCATACAAGTTGGGAACAAGGTTTCATGACAGATGTGTCACTAGAAATAACTCGTCCAGGAATGATCACAACTTATGGAGTAGCGCACTGTGGTGTCGCCTGCGTGGATCAACTTCAGGATGCGTTCTCACCATTCTATCTTTGTCTTCACTTAGAGAGGTATCTAGGTTATCTACGCCCTCTCGTTTACGCAAGTGACAATAGGCGAGGCCTATAAGAATAACCAATACTGAGAATGCAATATTGTTAAACTCGTAGTTGCATATCAGCCAATATCTGATGCTACAGGCCATTTGACCATATGCGGGTTTCCATTGTCCAGATGGCAGATATATTGTATGACAGCTTCACTAAGCCCACTGAGAGTAAATTAAATATGTAAAAAATAACTGTCCATTGTGAACGGCTCTCAGAGGTTACATAATATTAATGGTAGCTTAATTACATCATCGTTAGTACACCTCACCTTAATCAGCATAAAAAATATTTTGGCGAACTTTTGGGATGGTTATATTATTTATGTTCGGCCCTCTCTATATGTTCAATATGCCCTGAAAACCAACATAATAATGTGTTCACATCTTCATACGAGCAGAGCATACCATTCAGGTCAGTGCCTTTTTACCAAAACTTGGACCACATGGTAAAGGTGACATGTCAGCAGGGTTTGGAGGTTGGAGGTACTTCACCTTCTGCCTCAATCAAGGTACTAAACAATGAACAAATGCAATCTCCTGTCACTCACAATGGCCAAAGCATCGGAGGTAATTTACTAGCAAAATGCGACTGTTTGACAGACTGGAAGAGGTGGTCCTGGCTGTCCAACATACCCCAAAAATTACTAACAAAATATTAGTGTAAAAAGTAATGTATGTTTCTCTGTATGGACAAACAATTGTTGTACCAATAACTTGTTGGCTGCATTTCAATGCTAGTTTGCCTTTATTGTGATAGAAATTAGTTGCATAGTTATGTGTCGAAAGACATACATGAAACTATTTTAATCTTTAATCTCATACTTAATTTGCCACAATATTCACTAGTCTGCATTTTTTTTAGCAACTGGTGGCTAACGAAAACCATGTAGTATCTATGAATATATTTTATTTTAAAACTACCTTCTCTCTGTCCTTTTCCTTCAAATGTGGGGTAAGTCTCGAGTGTATTTATCATTAAATTTAACATTAAAAGTTATATTTCCTTACATCAGAATTTTACGGACAATAATATTTGCTTGGTTTAGACATTTTCTTCTCTCATGATGAGTTTTAATAACAAGATATGGCTGCTAGCCCTGTTTTTATTTTAAAATTTTTTATATACTATTACATTTAATGCACAAGAAATAAACACAATGTTTCAGCTACACTGCAAAGCAGTTAACATAAGTAAAAATTGACGTATTATGATGTAGACTTGAGTATCAACCATGTATGTTTACGGTGGAATACAGGCACGTGGCCTAATGAACGTGTACGTATCAGAGTAAAAGAAGGCATTTTACGAAACAGTTCATGCTCATCGCGTACATGTCGTGTAGGAACGACCATGGCGTACAGATGTGTAGGAAATGGCGATACTATTTTATTACGTGTCGTGTTACTAAGGCAGCTTTGAAGGAGGAAAGAAGAATAAGAATTAATTTATTGGATTCAATAAGATATTATTTTTAAAAGAAAACTTATATGTTTATTTTCTTATCTCATTAAAAAATCCCTCTAAATTGTATGTAATAATTATGTAGGTATTTGTATTTTAATTTTGTATGGTATTATTATGTTTTGTGTTATATTATTGACTAATCCTGCGCAGTAGGCACTGGAATAATAAGTGTGCGTATGAAATAAAATGTTATTTGCTAATACATCGCTACTGTCTTAAAAATCAAATTAATTTATAGTCGTATGTGATTGGTTGAACATAAGGCGAGTATATTCACTATGAACAAAACATTTTTGTAAACTTTGTATGCAGACGTCTCTAAAAAAACTAGAAATTGATCGTGAGCGGACTTTTACAGCGAAAAGTCATTAACTACACATTTTAATCTCACTTTCTAAGTTCAAGATATCTTGACGCATATTTATGTGATAAAAAATACTCTACATAAAATAAGCACAGGAGTCCAAAAATACTTTCTGATTGAATTTTAGTTGTACATATATTATTTTCCATTTCCGAATAAAGTGCAGAAAATTTTATTTTATGAATTTTCCGGCGTTCGTCTATTTCACACAAAAATAATTTAATATATTAAATTATTTCATATAAAAAAAACAACAAGAGCTTGGCTAATAGGAAATTCATACTTCGCTCTGAATTGTTGGGTTTCAAAATTAAGATGTTGGATTTTTATTTCAGAATTTTTTATTGGAGAAGTTAAGAAACAGTATCTTCTCCGTTGCGTATAGTAGGCTTAATGCAAGGTTATAGAAAACATTATAAAGTGAAAGTACTATTATGTGTAATTGTAAAGTTCTACGATTGATGATTTTAATTTCCATAATACGCATAGATGATTTCTGTTCGATTATATGCACCCCTGTAACTTAAAATAATTCAAACAACATTACACAGACAATCGAAAATTGGTTGAATATTTTGTATAAGAAATTGCTGAAGTAGTTTTATCTAAGTTGAAGTTTTACTGCAACTGACTAATACAACTTCGAGATATATCGAATGCATAGAGATAATATTCATTTCGAGGTATCGGCAGCCGCACTCAGTTTCTGGACACTGCCATATTGTATGTACTTTAACACTGTATATTCAGACATGGTGGTGACTTCCTATTCGTAAGAGAAAAAAAAATCAGTGGTGATGATCAAAAGTGTTATATGAACACATATTTTGCGACTTTTACGTTAATTTTATAGCAGTGCGAAACACACAGTTCATTTATCTTAGTATAATGTGCCTATGACACGCAGAGTGCTCATGCCAGCTGCGTAATAAACACTCTACAAGCCCCAAGATTGGACTGTTTTCTGCCAATAGCACTGTCAAAAACAACGTGAATAGGATTTGAAGCTAAAACGTTGAGTGCTGTGATACATCTGTACACTTTCTCTGGCCTAGTTTTAATGCAACTAGAATATAAATGTTCACAATTTTGTTTTATATACGGCTGAGTTTATTATTCACATCATAATAATGGCTGGAGAATTTTTTGTAATTTTATAGAAAAAATAAAAATATAGATTAAGTCGATAAACTAATTCTACTGCATTCACCTTTTAAAAAAAATACTAGAAAATAATTATGCTACAGTTATAACAAGTCATCCGTTTATTTAAGAAGGGGGAAGAAATATCCACATATTTGATTCACTAGTTGCTTCTCATATTATTATTTTTTTAATTCATATGACCTTTGTTACTTGTAAAGGAATTAGGAATAATTTACCAGATATCCTGAAATTTTTATAGTTATTATTGTACATATATAAAGCGAGAGACGGTTGCAGACGTGTGATTGCTGTAATAATGGTTTCCCTTGCAGATTCTAATGTTTGAAGAAAATAAAACCTAATTAATAGACTTTTAAAAAATACTATGAAATCTTATTTTGAAAATAAAAAAATGTAGAAAGGTTTTATTAAGATACCTTTTTGATGATGTGGTGAATATCACTGCCTTAACCTCCGATGAATGCAAAGAAAGATTAAAGTTTTTATGAAATTTCACGGCTAGGACGATACTAATTCCTGTATTATCGATTCCAATATTTGGATACGGGAAATGCACAAAGTACTCAGACTGATTTATGAAAATTAGTTCAACGGATAACTTTTTAATCAGAAAGGGTAAGGTGGGCCTAATGCCGCTGTACCGAAAAAGAAGCTGTAATTACAGCCATCAAAGGTATCCAAATGTTTTGTAAATGACACTGTTGATTAAAATTTCTTCATTAACCAACTTTGAAAAAAATTTTACTTGCATTGTATTTCGAGCTGATATTTCTGTATTAAACAATATCATTAAGGCTTCGCTTTAATGGTTTGAAATATGAAAATTTAACTATTCATTCTTACAAAATGTTGTAGTTGGTAATACTGCAACGTAGTTGCAAATTACTGCAAAAATCCGTACAAGGCGCAGATATCAATGTTCTAGTGTTGCTATTCGCCACTGCAGGCGCTGCTGTATGTTAAGGAATCACATTATCTTGAGCGTTATAATAATCCATGCGTTCTTTTCATCTTTTGCTGTTGGTTGAGTTTGAAATACGTTGAAAGGACAGTATCAACGTGGCGAAAATTTCACTTGTCCGTATTAAAGTGGTCGAATATTAATTACACCAATGTACTTATTTCTCTCAATTCAAACGTATCATTGGTGAGTGGATTTTTTTATACTTATTAGTTCTTGCAGATACGACGATAAAATAAATGTGGTATATTTAGTCATGATTTTTTTTTTAATTGAAAACATTTTATTTTCACAGCTAATAACAAATCATCGAGTTTTTACATCAAAATATGTGACATTAATAAATAATTTTTTGCATACTTCGTGGAAAATTTTATGAACGATAATATTATCTGGTATCCTTTATACGCACATAAATAATTTTATGCTTAGAATTACAAGTAATTCAGTACTACCCTAAATTGGGAACATCCCCCCCCCCCCTTCATAATTCCAGTAAATATAGCCAAGAAAGTTTTAAATTTCTTAAGGAAGTGTGTAAATGAGTTTTTTTTCCACTACATAGTTTTGACCAACATTGAAACATTGACTGAGACTTTTGATTTTCTGTCTCAAGTTCAACAGCTATAGAATTACGGAAACATACAAATTGACATAACTTGATTTGAGAATGAAGAGTCAAGATCTCTGTTCTGCGCATTATTCGTGTGTTAACACGATTGATCTGATTGCAGTGTGAAGTGTTCGATTAAAAAATCACTTGACCCATTAGTGTTTTACGCAAAACCCAACATCATTTGATTATTTGTTACAGATTTAAAAAGTGTTTCAATAAATCTGACCCGAGACTTTGAGCAAATTAGAATTTCTGTTCGACAGCCTGTTTTGAACAGCCCGTAGAACACAGTACTTCGTTCTGTGTTCTACGGGAATTTTACAGTCTTGCTGTTGTTTATAAAAATATACTAAGAAACTTGTTCACGTGATATTAAGATGTGCACCTTAAAAAAGATGTTCTTTCCAAGCAGAATTCGATTTAATACAGTTGTTGCATCATGATACCTGTATTATATTCCCGAAGAATTGTACATGCATTCATCCACTACAATATAGAAAAGGGAAGGGCGAAAAATTATATCCAAAGTGGAAAGATTTTGATCTAAGAAATTACGAATTAAATAAAATCTATAATTTGAAGATTAGGAGCAAAAACAGTGAATAAATTCACAATGGTGTCTGTTATGAAAACATTTGTAACATTGCTATTTTCACGTTTTGTAAATTCTTCCTTGGTACGTAAAATATGAACGTAAAATAAATTTATTTGAAAACTGAAACTGACCAATGGTGGTAGAGTAGATAAACAGTACATGCCTGTTGTCGAGGGACTCTTAGTGCTTTAGTGTGCAGCGATTTTTCTTTAGAAGTTAAAAACCCTCATTAGCTCAAGAAAAGCACAAAACTTAGTTGTCTCAGATAAACCTACAGACATGTACACATTAAAGTGAGACCAGAAAGTAAGTTAGTAGCGAGATAAACCAATACCCTTAATGATAGGCAAAAGAGAGAAACTAAGAGGGTTTTAAAAAGTATTTAGTTCATAGACAGCTCTCCGTTAAATTAGCACTTTTGAATCCCCAGCGCAGAATATGCCCATTTTATATCCTCCAGTCACGTAGGAAGTTAACTTTTCCATCGATACAACGACAGTAGTCATGCCTAAGTAAAAATTAAAATAGTACGGGACGTAAATATGTTACTAAAATGCCAAATTTTACGCGGTCAAAACAGAAATATACAAAAATAAGCAATTTTTGTGTTTGCAGATTTAACCATCACAGCTTCAATACAACGTGGGGGACGTGGAACTATTTTTTATATCTACATCGCTGCCAACTTTACTCAAATCACGCCTATCAGTGTTTCCATAAAGCTACGTGCAGTTATGGTAAGGGAATTTTTTTTCAGAGGGGTGAGAGTGGAGGGGAAATATCAAGTTTGATGTGTTCGATTACATAGTGAAGGATTTTTTTTCCTGGTTAGTAAGATTGTAACTACAATTTTTCAAAGAATATATTTTAAAAACTGTTTGTGATTAATTCGTATTACATTAAACTCTCGGCACTTTTTCAGTCATTTGGGGTAACACTGTGCCAGCCAGGACAACTTGGCAACTCTATAACATCCACCTTATTAAATTTCAAATGAAAGCTCGAAGATTCCTTCATGCACTCCAAGCCCGAATCTGTGATATCAATCAGTGAAACAACATTCACTGAAAGTCAGTTGATAAGCTACTGCAGACTGGCATATCAAGCAAATGAACTGCGAACAAGGGAGTTATGACAGTGGAATTCTCGACATTCAGTGGGAATCACAAATAAATCAGTGGAACTCAGCCATAAACTATCTTGCACTGATTACCAGTTGCTCAATTTTCACTGGTTTTCACTGATTTGGCTCGATTCTCACTGTTTCAGGTTTTAGTGCATCACATCGTTCTCTATAATTAAAAACATTAACCATGAAGTATACATCGAGCTAGGGGAACGAGGCTGTAAAGCGTTCATTTTAAATTGAAATCTGCGATGAAAATATACTCCAAATGACTGTTCTCATTGCAGGTTGTTTGTGCATGGTAATAACTTTTTATGACGTGCCTCTTGAGAGTTATAGTGTTCGAGATTTGGAAGAGAGAAGCGAAACATTTGCGCCCCAGAATCGGCGCCTACGCGAAAAATGGTGTATGTGCTATAGTCTAAATGCAGGCGACGACGACAGCAGTCATGCGTAGGAAGGCCTAGACAAACACTGTCGGGGACGCAAATATGTTACTATAGTGCCAAATCTTAGGCGGTAAAAACGGAAAGATACCAAAAACAAATAATTTTAGTGTTCGCATATTTAACAAATTAATAACGCATGATATAGGCTGTTCATGGTAAAGTGAGCACTTTCGAGGCCCTAGTTACGTTTTACTTTCAGCTGTTTTTTTATATCCTTTAACAGCCCTTTAAAATAAATACCGCCATGTAAGTAATAAACACGGTGTGTGTATTCCACTGCACTCGTAAGTTAACGTCTAAGGCTAAAATGAAATACGTTTGTTGACTATTATTCCCAATGAGAGAGCTTTCAAAAGTGCTCACTTTTCCAATGAGTAGCCTATATCACTTTGTGAACGAACTATGTAAAGCTTAAATCGTAGAGGAATAAGTATGACAGCTACGCAGCATTCGCTCTCCGTATCCCAACATTTTACAGTTTTTTTTTTACAAAATATTATCAAAACATACGTGGATAGAAAATGGCTTACATAAGTAAGTGTTATGAAATGTTTGTACACTTCTTCTGACTTAGTTTTAATGCACCTAGTATATACTCAAGTTATTCTTATTATTTAATTAATATACAAGGTTGGGCTTGAAAAACCAATTGTAAACAAACGACACCGTTGACTATATGAATTTGACAGTTGTATTGACGATGAGTGAGCCAACGTTGGTAGCATGCGCAGAAGATGGATCGGCCTGACTCATATTAAAGCTGGGTTCACAAAGCAGTATGTTTATACCGACACCTTAAACTAGAGTTTCGGTAACCTAGGTTTCGGAAAGCAGAGTTTGTGCACGGTATAAACGCCGCCAAAATGAGGTTTCGCCGTATCTCGAAACCGAGGTTTGTAATTCAAGTTTCGCATCGAATCTTAGATTTCGTGCGCGGTATAAACAACGAAAATTCTGTTTCGTTTGTAAATATGGTATGAAATGTGCAACTAGAATATGTTGAAGTGGAAAACAAGCTGTTTAATTGGTTAAAAATAATGTGTGTAAATGCAGAGTGATTATTTAATTTTGCTGTAGGAACGAAACTAACTAATACACAATAAATATGTTGGATCTTAAAAATAGTTAGAAATGCCATTTTTTTAATTATGTTTTTTATCAATCAATGTATGCAACTTTAAATAATTGTTTTAAATTGTTTTGATACTAGTGATTTCCGGCATAAAACAACACACGAAACACAAGATTCCAAAACGGAGTTTCGTATGACGGTATAAACACTTCACTAAAACCTTGGTTTGAAAAGTTGGGTTTCCGAAACTTAGGTTTCGGCTGTCTGTATAAACGTACTGGAGGTTCACAATTGAAAACATAGCAGTAACCATATAACATAAGTCATGTGGACAAGAACTGACCGCTCATTTCGATTATTAATGTACAACTGCGCACGAAAGGTGGTGCGCATGAGGGGTCCTGACATAATGCATAAATGGAATGGTTATAAATGTTTATCTTCTTATGCAGACGCATGGAGTAGAAAATTTTCGTTTGGAGCTGTTTATTTTGCTGTAAAAATGGAGAAATGAAGTCAAACACAGTTATGCAGCAGAAAAGGACCAGGATTTATCGCAAGAAATGTCGCAAGACAAACATTTAGAGGAATGAAATCTAACAAGTAAACTCTTTTTTTAAATCACTGTCCTTTTTCAACACAATATCACACTAAGGCCAATTTTCCAGAACGTTCTATTTGACATTACATATGGGCGATTGAAAAGCCGTGACTAATCCTTAACTCACGGAACGCATTTCTGAACGTGTTTTCTCTATATCCCGGTATCTGGTATTCTATAAATTTCATGCATATACCTTTATGTCAAGACAGCCAAAACGTTTAAAAAATAATACCAACACTGCTAACTGACGCATAATGTGCATTGTCCCTTTGGTGTTATTTGCTAGACTCGGCAACGCTTTGTATGCATGAGGCGGAGAAATGTTCTGGAAGTAGAACTTTAGCAGGGCTTCAGAAAAGTTGGAAGTAACAGCGAATGGACTAAAGTCTACGAGCTTGAATTGATCACAAGGATTCTGATAGTTTCCCGTTTTCTACCGTTATGTCTTATGCTCTGTGCCTACTATATTTTATTGTAAACCCGTAATTAGTCTACGGGTTCCAATTTCTGGTCGTATGCAATGCTCTACTGTTATATCCTATACTCTGTCCCTATGTTTTTTTTATTGTGAACCCACCATTAGTGTACGTGTTAAGCCAGAATACGTCGCGTGTGTCGGTGCATATACTAAAGTCGCATGATCAACAGCGATTAATGTATTTGTTTACGTTTTAATTTCTAACATGCCTATCTTATATTAGGCTGTTCACGGTAAAGTGAGCTTTTTTGAAGCCCTAGTTACTTTTTTACTCTCAGCCATTTTTAATCCTTCCACCACTTTTTAAAATAAATATTTTTTCGTGTGTATTATTACGAACAGCAGGCAGTTAGATGATGCTTCAGTTTGCATGTTATCCGCTTGTGCATGTTTCGTCCAAATTGTCTGCCCGACCTTGAAACTGCTGCGTCGAGATAAGAGCTCGTGTTTCAAATATTTCCTGGGGTTTCGCTTGAGTTTGTCGAGTAATCAGTCTTGCCAAACTGCGCGAAATTTTCCAGAAAACGTGTGAAATTTCTGTTGATGTGTGCATTTCTCTGTTTAATGAGTGACTATGTGGATTTTGTGTGTAATATCTACCTCCGACTGAAATCTGACAAAAAGCTAACTTTCTGACGATTATGCACTCGTGGTACTTTTTAATATGAATTGACTTGGTCAAGCCATCTATCCTTGCGTTCCCAGAACACTTGATTTGAGAAAGTTCTGGTTCAGAAATCGTACAACGTTGGCAACAAGCTCAAACTATGTTCTTTAAGGGATAAAATAAAATTCTCATAAAATTGACGTTGGCTGCAGAAATGTATTCAAAGTAACTAGTAAAATTATGACAGAATGTCTCCAAATATGTAGAAAGTAATCGGGGTGTAAATAGTACACTCCAATAAAAAACACAAAATGTCCCTATGAACATATGTTTCTTAATGTCGATAGTTTCCGAGTTACAGACCTTCCAAAGTTGCACTGGATGTATTTGTAATACGTCTTCCTGCCACATTTGAGATCGAGTAGCTGTAGCCATGTTCGTGTGCCAGTAGTGATACGTCCCTCTACAAGAATTGCTCAACATGTTCATCTTGTGTCTGAATGCACGCCTGCACACGGCGCGTCATTGACTGTCTGACACATTAAAATACTCCAGGAATTGCACGTATCTGCTGGCAACCTTGTTCCGCTCTATGTCTCGAACTGAGTTGCATGAGAAACGTCATAGAGATGCCCCTACAGGTAATAGTCCAGTGGATTGAGATCCGGGGAGTGTGCAGGTCAGGCGATTGGTCCTGCACTGCCTATCCACCTGTGCGAGACAGGTAATAACACTCACGCCATTTCAGCTGATCACGTGAACAGGCACACATTGTACCAATATGTGTGGTGCAATGTTGGAAGGTCTGTAACTCAGAAACTACCGACTTTAGGACATATGTACATAGGGACATTTTGTGCTGTTTCGGGGTGTGCTAGCCACTCCCCGATTACTTCCCGCATATTTGGAAACAACATGTATACTGGTGCACGATTATGTGCAACGTTGTGTGTGTAATTGTGTGGAATTCACTCGTGGAACCACCTAGGCGAACCGGGTTTTATTCCCGGTGGGTTCACACCGGAATTTTTTCATGTGGGAATCGTCGTGCCGGACGATGCCGCTGGTCGGTGGGTTTTCTGGGGAATCTCCCGTTTCCCCACCCCCTCACACCAGCACTCACCTCGTTTCACCCTCATCGGCTCTCAAGACCTCGACGTTAAGAAGCGCCTAAATCTCTTCACTTCACTTGTGGAAACTGTGGATTTTGGGGGTGGTTGATCTGGCAACACTGCGAGTAGTATGTGAGTGTGTGTGTGACGTTGCAGAGCTGAGGCCGCGGCTGTCGAAGCTGCCCGCGGACAAGTTGCCGCCGGTGATCCAGAGAGCTCTGGTGCGGCTCGACCGGCTCGAGGAGATATTCGAGCTGCCTGGGGGCGGCGACATGAAGGTCGCCCTACCCCCATTCGGCTCCGCCGCCGCCGCCGCCGCCGCCAAGCTGCCGTCTGTGGCGGACAGGTCGGCGCGCGCCGACGCCCACCAGCCCACCGCCGCCAAGAAGAAGAGAGGCAGGCCCGCCAAAGCCAATCAGAAGACTGACCCAGGTAAGGCACCCTCCCCTCTCCTTGCTTCCTTCGTAAACATATTGAAAACCACTTCGAGTAACCCCGTATAAAGGTTGTTCATAAGAAACAGAGCCCTTTTGAAAAACCTGCTCAATATCTACTTGCATGCACAATGTGTGTTCTTCCGCCATGTTTAAAATTACGTTGTCATGAACCCGATCACGTTATTTATACGCCGGTCACGTGAAACTGTAAAATTATTAGGACAGTAAATATTTTACAAATTTTCTCATTCTCACACTTACATGCATGGGAAAATAAACAGAAAGCAGAAGAAATTATTTCGGTATTCACAGGTGTTCATCTTAATTCTTTTTATTCGACGTTAAGACATGGAACTACTTTCCCTTCATCGTTACCAATTTAGTGGGCGCATGTCAATCAGTGTGCCGTTTAAAATATGTGCACGTAGAGGTAGTGACTTCGTTCCAGGGTTGATTTAAAAAAAAAACTCCAGTAACCGTGAACAGCCTACACGTATAGCATATTCCAATTAACAGCACCGGGTGCGCACTCAACGCGCCCTGAAAACTAGAAATAGGTGATTATCACTTGTTTGCTCGAAGTATATGCTTGATTGTCGGCCATATTTGCACTCAAACTGCCGCACTAACTCTGGAGACACTGAGGCAAAAATTTCCCTATGTGCGTATATTCTATTGTTAAAATTTCTCTTGTATGTATTTTGACATTAATCATTACTCTGACTCTAATTTTAATTCTTTGGTATTAATGTTTGCCAAAGGGGATAACAAAATTTTGTTTCAATCCTAAGTGTCTTTCAGAAGGGTTCATATGAACGCGAACAGCTTATACTATTTTTGTTTTAATAATCAGTGGCCAAACTTACAGATAACAATTATACATATGACCATGGATTCGAACCCGGAACATCGTGATCAGAATTTACTACTTAGCGACCTTTGCATACAGATAAATGTCGCAAGTGAAAGTTTCGGTGTCAGCAAGCCGAATGAGTATGGCCGATGGACTGCTGTAATGTACAAGTTGTTCCGTTCGCTTACTTATACTTATTTGACTTGCGTCTTGAGTTCGCTTACTTGTACGTTACTTATGTCTTGAAATTTTTGGACGCAAACGTTGCTGAAGTGAGAGTACAGTATTTTCGCAGGAAAAGTTAAATTTTATGGAAACAACGCATTATTTACCCGCAAGACGTGCGAACAAGAGCAGCGGCCTGCGTTTACATCAGCGAAGCAGATCACAAATTCATCGATATTCTTTGCCGAGACACGAATGTTTAGGGCCTGGGTTCGAATTCAGTAACAAAACGCTTTGGTGAGCGTATCAAGAGCGTGGGCCATAACGGGCCCTTAAACACGTTAAAAGAAAGGGTGCTGTTAGGTAACGGTCTTTACTAACTTTAAGCAAATATTTTGCCAGCATTACCAATAAATATTTTGTCATAGTGGTGCATACGTATCGATGTGTTTCTTACTCTGTAAATTTGCGGCGCGTGAGTGAGTGAAGATATTTGGGTGGCTCTTAACAGCGAAGTCTTGAGAGCCGATGAGGGTGATTGAGGAGAGTATGGAGCGGCGCCGGAATGGAAACGGGAGATCCCCGAGAAAACCCGCCGACCAACGGCATCGTCCGGCACGATTCCCACTTGTGAAAATCCGAAGACCTGGTTGGGGAGGCGAGCGTGCTAACCGCTCAGCCACCGCGGACCCAGCGGTGCGTGATATAAAGGTTGGGGCAGCGAAGACGTACCAATTTCAAATGTACATAAGTTGGCCAGTTTATGATGGAGGTAAAGTATAAAACAGTGTAGTTAGAGATATTGGAACGCCATTTTAATATCCAACATTGTCACCAACAGTGGCAAATGAATACATATCCACAATGTAATCCGTCAGTTGCAACAAGATAGGACCACATGTTTACTTCTTGAAAATAGTGCCTGCGAAGTGTCGTCCATCAAGCCGGAAACAGTCGCGTAGACGGGATACACAATTGTCCGTAACACGCACAAGTGTTACGGCTGGCGTGGCAGCAACTTCGTCCACAATTCGCTGCTTTAGAGCTTTGACGTTAGCTGCGCGCGTTTGAAAAGACCTTACTCTTGAGGAACCCCAACAGGAATAAGTCACATGCAGACAAGTCGGGTGACCTGGCCGGCCAAGTAATATCGCCAAATCTGGACAGTAACGATGTTGGAACGTCGTCCGTACACTGTCCATGGAGTGACGAGCGGTATGCGCTGTCGCCCCGTCCTGTTGAAAGTAAACCGTCTCCAGGTAAATTCACGGTTGCGTAAATCAGGGAACACAAGTTCAATCAACATACGCACACATGAAGTAATGTTGGTTATTGAAATGGCGTCCAATACCTCAAAACTATACTGTTTTATATTTTACCTACATCATAAACTGGCCAACTTATACACTTTTAAAACTGGTGGGTGTTCGCTGCCCCACCCTCAACTATAGCTATATAAAGGATAAAAAAACGTGTTCAGATGAAATTAAGTATAATAGTAATCTTCAAGATTTCCTGATTCTAAAATATCCTTAATGTATTTCTCGCGGCAATATTTGTCTAGAATAATTCTAGCTATGAGATAAAACATATCCCATAACATCTTGTAATCGTTCTCTAATGTAGAACGTAATTGTCTTATTCCTCATTAAATGGGATCAGCCCTCGCCATTTGTATTTATCCATTTTTCGGAATACGTTCCACTTTAAAATGTCTAAGGATTTTTTTTCGTACCATGAAACTTAAGTAATAACTTCTAAAACTTTATCAAATTGATAAAGCTTCACTGAATTAATTAATTTTTAATTAATAACTGCCGGGAAGAAATGCAATTTTTTTTTACTGCAGGGCGATTGTCGAAATGACACCATGTTATGATATTAACCAGCTCATAAACTATTATGTTATTGAGGGATACGATAAGGTATCAGGATAAACTAATAAGATAATTAATAAATCAAAGAGGGACTAAAGCATTTACTGGAGATCTCAACACTTCAGACTTTTCTCAGAATGCAAATGAAGTGGCCAAGGGAAAAGGAGAGAAGTGAAGGTTAATTAGTTAAGAAGGAACTCCTGAGTCTCGCACCCTGGACTCGCTGCCCCGATGTCGGACGTCGCCGCTCCAGGGCCCGCAGCCGACCAGCCTGATGACACTCGCCGACTGTGTCGCTCACAGCCCTCGTAGCCCAGTCCACTCTTCGCGTCCCTCCACGTGTGCGCGTTGACGCGATCCGTTCTGATCGGCTCCCGCTGTGCACCGGAGGCGGAGTCTGCTCGCAGTTTGTTTTAATTACACTGGAATGCCCTTAGGTTAGATGGACCCGCGTTTTCTGTCTCTCTTTGCGCATTTCTCCGACGGTTGATGAATTCCATTTCAGCCCGACGTCATACTTTGATAGTTTACAAACTCGCCTGTGGCCTCCTTCCCGACTATTGTTTAGACGGGTGGTGCACAACGGGGCCATGCGTAACATCCAGCAACAGTTGCCGAGCAATAGCGACTTTAGGAAATGTACAAAACAATAATTTTTGTTCTTTAGATATGTAAAACACAACACGAAATGAATATCGCAGGCTGTGGCGAGCATTCCATAAATACAAAATGACAGTGATGTATTTCTCTTAATTTCATTGACTCCTTGCGGAGTATAAGCCATAGCTAAGGCCTATCTTACTCAGGTTGGTAAGCCAGATGCTTTTAGCTTGGAAACTAAACATTTGCTCCGCCAGGGTGCACTGGTGTCGTATGTGTTCCGGATTATTTCTTTTTGTATGTCAGTAAATGGGATAATTGCGATTTACCTTAAACTAAATATGATTGTGTAAAGTAACTTTACTAAAGAATAAACTTTGTTCTTCGCACTAGAGTGTAAATATAACGAAATATGCCCACATATTCTTTAATATCCTGTCGTAAAACTGGGTTTAGCAACATGTTGGTTTACATTATTTCTTTACTTAAATATGACAAATGAATCGGG
>NQII01002271.1:103803-123859 GCA_002778355.1 Clitarchus hookeri | reverse complement strand
TTTCTTCATTTCCCGCCAGCTTAAAAGCGACCTCTTTGGAACATGAGCTCATCTTGCTGTGGGAATTTTCCCTATGCCAATCTCTTCCATAGGTAATCTCGTTTTGTTCCGAGGCTGAGTAGAATAAACCTTAGCCAAGGCGTTACCTTCACACTTTCGGAACATAATCCTACAGTAAAACACGTAATCTGTGGCTACGCCCGCCACCTGTGGATGAGTTAAGTTCCCGTTTATCGCGTGATTTCCCATGTTAAAAGATAGGGAATCCGCTGAAGAGTTGGTTTATAAGGAAAGCAGTAAGCGAGGAGCAAACAATTTTGAGTCACAAGTTGGAATTCAAAGAAGAGCTGCATTTTTCTTCTATCTCCCCCCCCCCTCAACCCTCCCACACACACTTTTCTCTTGTCGCATGGCCTGCTGTTTCTGTTAGATATGACGCATTATATTTAGGCTAGTTAATAGATATTGGGATGGGATTTTTGTGGCGTAAATAGGTGAATTATAAAAATTACAAAGTGTATATAACCATTTAAAACTGGGTAGTTTTTATTGTTACTTATAACAGACTTGTTGCGTTATCCCTATAGGAAATTGAAATTTTCACGTTTTTACGCTCTTTGCCATTCACGAATGTTCGTACAAACTGTACAGGAGAATGTTTTTCTTTTTGATGATAGTTGGCATAATTGTACCTCAAATGTTGTAATTTAATGCAGGTAAATTCTCCAGTTGGCGGTGCAGTATTATTTGTTTTATATGCAAAACAACGGGAAACACTTACTCGCTTAAAAAAAAAAGTTACATTACTTGGAAACAAAGTTTTTTCTCATTAAGAGCAATACGCTATCACTTGTTTAATTTTACAATTATCACGTTCATTCACTCTATATTGCTGCATATACAGTATAATCGTGTTATTTAATATTTTTATTTCGCTCCACTTTCGAAATATTTATGAACCTTCATAGTCCTTTGGCGTGGTCATACTTATATTCCATAGAGCGAGAGACCTTTTTTTGTGTGTGTTTTCAGAACTTAATTATGTGTATTTATTGTCGTATGTATAATTTACGCGTATCAGAAATATGGTTGCTCATACGCAAAGAGAAAGGTTTCTGTTTTCGCTTTTACTAAATTTTAGAACAATATATTTTTTTTCTGTTATTGCTTTTTAATTTTTCCGCTTTGTGCCAGGAAGCTAATCGGAGGACGATTTTACGTACTCGGGCGTAATTCAGTACGTAATTCAAAACTGACAACGTTGTCGCAGTGAGTCGCACAGTTACTCCAGGTATGAAAGCTGTGTTCTGTACTATTGCAGTAACTTCTCCCAAGGAGAAGCACAAATAAAAGATAAGCTAAGATAAACCAGCTGGAGATAAGCGTACGTGTATCGCAAGTTGTACGTGAGCGACGCGGTTACGTCGCTGGGTTTAGGAAGGCTTTGGCGCGTCCGCTCGTGCGGCAGCACGTTCGCGGTAATCGAACACGTTTGCAGAAACCGCGTTCCGTATTTCAGTTTCGAACATCGTGGCGTTCCCGGAAAATTTTTCGTTGGGGCGACTCAATCGCTTATCACATTTTATTACTTTTCTCAAAGGGAAAGAAGCTTCTGATAAAGCAAACTGCATCTGCATAATCTAGGCTCACGTAAAAAAATATCAAATAGTTAATGACCGTCGACGTAACCGACTTTCTTCATTACCGACAGGTGTGCTAGGACGATAAAAACAACTTTTTTTTTCTTTCAAGGAGTTACTATATTAAGCCTAGCTTAAATTTGAACTTAGTTCCGAGGAAAGTAATTTTTTTAAATCATGTGCATATTTAGGACGCTGGTGTAAATTTTGACAATGTGGGGTCAACGCATTGCGTGCCAATCTATGCAGACTCGGTAGAGTTACTGGGAAACACCATGCAATCATAACGCTTATCATATTTCTACGATGGACGGATGAAGGATTCTACTGTAATTACTACTGAAATGCGCAGGAGGACAAATCATTAATTTGCGCGTGGTTGAGAAATGTTTTGCAAAACATTTCAAGAGGGCGCCCGCTGCTAAGGTGTGTGATTAGTGTAAAGAGCACATAAGTAATTTTAATTTTCCAGTGTTGAAATAATTGGGGATCCCGGTTTTTTTTCCTCTTGAAAATTGTAAATGATCCAAGTTCAAAATAAATGGCTTATTAAGTATATTTGAACTTTAATATCTCTTAAATTGCTCATATAGGTTAAACTAGCCTAACAACACAGTAAACTATGCTAAATAGTTACATATTCTGATGGATACTCTCCTACTCTAATTAATACCACCTTTAGTGATATTTTATCTCCCTAACTTAACATTCTGCACTTTCAGAGACGTAGCCGGGGAAGGGTGTTGGGGGGGGGGGCGATGTTAGGGCTGTATCACCCCTTTTGCCTCCTAAGGTTATCAACAATTAGTATTTCTATTATTAATAAGCCTTTATCGTGAAGTAATTTTTCTCCTAGTATTTGTCATAATTAGCACGTGTGAGAGGGGCCGCGGTAGTGTAGTGGTCAGACTACTCCCCTCCCACCTAGGTGAACCTGGTTCAATTCCCGGCGGGGTCGCTACCAGAATTTCGCAAGTGGAAATCGTGCCGGACGATGCCGCTGGTCGGCGGGTTATCTCGGGATCTCCCGTTTCCCCCGTCCTCGCATTCCGGTGCTGCTCCATACTCACCTCACTTCAGCCTCATCGGCTCTCAAGACCTCGACGTTAAGAGCCTCTCCAACACGTGTGTGAACACAAAAATACCGGTGTAATGTCCCCCCCCCCTCTTTTTCCTCTTGAGAAATTTATAGCTATGCAACTGGGCACTTTCCTGGCAAAAATTCGCACCAACGAGATGCCAGGTTGTTGTCCAGACCTGGTACAGTTGATGAGTAAGAACGACCGGAGCATTGAAAAGTTTTGGACTAGAGCCTTGAAGCTGGGAACTGGAGTGTTAAGGGGAGAGTTGGGCGCCATCTTTGGGTATACTATATTTTTTTCCATTACTTATGTGTGAGAGAAATTGTTGAAAATGTAACTTTGTTAGGGCATGGGACAACATTTAATTATATTTTCGAGACAAGTATCGTTTTACTTCTTGCACTACCATCGCTTCGGTAATGGCCACCAATAATTAATCGACATTTATATTGCAGTTATTCTATCGTCAAAGTGAAACACGACTATGCATCACGCCTTGTCGATGAAGAAATTACAATTGTTGAATACGTATTATGAACCAAGCAAGAACTTGCCACACCCCAATGTCATCTATTGCTCTCGGTTTAGCAGCGATGCCGTTTGTCCGCAGGTCGCATAGAGCGCGTGATGCTGTGGAGGTTCCTGCTGAACCTGCTGGAGGACCCGCGCAACAAGCCGTGCATACACTGGGTGCAGCGCGACGAGGGCATCTTCCGCATCCTCAACACGGACTGGCTGGCGCGGCTGTGGGGCCGCCGCCACGGCAACCCTCGCATGACCTACGAGAAGATGGCGCGCGCCATGAGGTGCGTTCCGTAACCACCATTTAACACTATCATTGGATGTTGTATGGCGGCCATTTTCACTTTCAATTTCTTGAATGTCTCGTTTAGAACATCTTCTATATTTTCTTGAATATAAAATTCAAATTGCTTTATTACAGTTGTTCTGGCAGTATTAATGGAAGTGATCTCATAATAGCAGAGTTGTGCGCACGCATTTAAAGTTTTTTACAAAATAAGGACACGCATTTTTTAGAAAGAAAATGTACAATACATGGAAGAAAATTTGTTGGGGTTTTATCAATTATTTTCGTGTCGTGTATGAGTCGTAGATACTTCTAAAAATTTACTTTTGGTTTTTTTTTTTAACGGGTTTCATTAAAAAGTATGTGCTGTGGAGACTTGAAAGCTATTGAATGCAATTCATTGAAAGGCAAATTAAGTGATTTTTTTTTTGTTCAACAAATTGATTTCAAATAATTGAATTCAATAAATATTTGATCGTGCAAAATGGCCTTTAGACACAATTAGTTGTTGGTGTTGGTGTTGGTGTTGGTGTTGGCGTTGGCGAAAGTTAAAAAAATGTAGTATTCTATGCATATTGGCACAACATGCTGGTGGTTGGTGTTGCCGGCTAGTGATTGGTGAAAGCGATTTCGAAATCACTGAACTTTTACCAACCGACCAATCAGCGACAGTCTGCTCTGTATGTTTGAACAGGTGCCACTATATAAGCTTTGAAATAGAGGGGGAAAAAATCGTGAAAATAAAATATATAGTCTGATTGATCATTAACAATCAGCAAATGTTCCGACGACCCTGGTTCCATTCCATTTCTTTAAAACATAGAGAGACTTCGATTGTATTGGAAAGGGCTTATTAACTTCCCCGGTGTTATACCCGAAGGCTTATCAGGGGATGGCTTAAACTTACTTTTAACCCCACTTAAACTAACACCCATGCCTTGCCTGGGATTCGAGCCCAGAACCTCCCGCGCCTCAGACTGGCGGCGCACCAACCGACTACGCCACGGGAGGTCGGCCATAGAGAGACTGGCATCATTTTTGGTTCTTCACTTGTTTGACCATAAGTTCCATTTGCATACTTCTTAAAATTTTAGAAATATTACTGATTTAAAATGCAGGCAATTTGCTGAGATTGCGCTATTCTTCAGTAAAACCAAAATTTTAATACAACTTATGAAATGGGAATTGTTAGTTAAACATAGGGATAAAATTTTCCATTTTTTACTTTTTCTATTTTAGTTGCTTTCTTTGACCATAACTTCCTGCTGGATGTTTGATGTTTTTTAATTTTCCCAGTATAGTTTTGACATATCTTTCATTTCTTTTACTACAAAGATAAAATACGAAATTTCTATAGAACAATGTAAATTCACTCTTCCGACGACTTCAAGAGTAGAAAAATCTTTTATTTTTTATAAATAATATATATATATATATATAAATATTATACACATATTGTTTTATATATTATATATAGTTTTATATGCATTATACGTAGCTTCATATATTATAAATATATACATTATTTATATAGTTATATATATTATATGTAATGGTTTTCTGCTGCATCTGCTTTTGTAGAACAATATGGCATTTTATAATATGGCAATGTATAATGTTAAGCATTTTTTGCTATTACTGATGCAAAGTCACATGATATTGGTTCCATTTTGTGAGCGTTTTCCTGATATCTAAAAGTGTCATTCTTAGCAGATTTATATTTCTTTCTGAATAAAAAATTTAATCAGTTTTCTTTGAAACCTTTGGTTGGATGTCCGGTTTGTCGCATACTTCCTGGAGAGTCTACTTTCCTCAATTTATAGCTGTAAATTTCGTTGTAGTTAACTATAGCTTAAAGTGATTTTGCAATCGCGAATGCCTTATACTACAGTAACTCATCCCATCATTGATGGAGATAATTTTTTTAGCGCCTTAAGGACGTTTCTTTGCACTGTAGTGTACATGGCCCATCAGCCATGACCGCCCATTTTCAATAGTCAAGTGACGAACTTTTAACACTGGAGGTGAAAATTCGACGCAAGCGTATACTCAAAGTTATAGTTGCGAAATATTTCAGCTTAAAAAAAACTATGGTGTAAGGGGTTTAACCACTAACAAAAAATTTTCCTGAGGCGAATTTCTCACGTTATGAAGTCGTGTCCAAACTATGCGTCTTTAAAATAGACTTTAATTATTAATTTTCCACAAATGAGAAAATAAATATTTGAAATTTTTCAGTTGCAATCAAGTGAAATTATTACCGATAGATCATGCACCTTACGTCAGAACCCTTCTAAACAATACAGATAAAAAAATAAGTCACGTTCGGAGCAGTGAGAGACTTTTGAGGCAAAATAGTCATCACTCGCATATTTTAATTGTGAAGCTGAATAACCTTAAATACTGTGCACATGATACTAAATTACTGTTATAGGTTGTTTACGGTAAACTGAGCTGTTTTGAAAGACCTGCTTAAGACCTGCTCGAATGCACATTATATAACCTTCCGCCTTATCTAAAATTAACAATGCCGTGGGTCTGATCATTTTATTCATGCGTCGGTGAAGTGAAACCATGAAAATAATAGAAAAATAAATAGTTATACAATTGTGCTCATTCTTAAATTTATATGCATAAAAAAACCTAAAGAAAAACAAATTATTTTAGTATGAACAAATGTTTATCTAACACTTGTAATTTAGCGTCAAAGGCAAGTAACTGCATTCCGTCCGTCGTTACCAGCTTTACTGGACGCATGCCACTCGGTGTGCCCGTTAATATATATGCAGGCAGTGGCAGTGAAATTGTTCAGAGGTTGATTTCAAATGTGCTCAAGTAACCGTGGACCGCCTATAGGCTTCTACTGGGCGGAACTCCGCGTACTAATGTCAACCTCCTCGCAGGGTCTGCAGTGGTAGAGCCCTCTCCATGTCAACGCTCGTCTGGCGAGGTGACTGAACCGGTCATCGTCCGAGACCGTACCCCAGGACGTCTCGAATATTGTTAGCACCATTTCCTTCTAGCGCGTGGTACGGAGCCCATTGTAATCAGGAGGTCTCGTCGTCTTCATTCTCCGTGCACAAACCCAAACTGTGACTTTTCTTATACGTAATATTGTAAGAATTTACATTCATAAATAAGGACATATTTATGTCCTCTGAACAGGCTGATGTAGTTACTCGATAGACACGTGAAAGATGTTCAGGAGGTCATTGGCGATATCAATTTTTACATTCGATGGCATGAAAATCCTACGTAATGAACATGAATGAAGGACTTTCAAAAGTGTTAAAAAAAAACCGCGTACCTGTTATAATAGTTTCAATCCCCTGTGTTACAGTGAATATGGCAACGCAATCTTTTAAATGTAATATCTGTAAAATATAAAATCTTCCCATTCCAGGGACGAAAATTAAATTAATACTTGAGCTCTGCGGAAAACGTAAATAAGTAATATATCATATTCGTGTATCATAAGGTCACAGCTTTCCTTTCTGTATGTGGTAACGTGCCGCGTTTAATTAAAAAAAAATACTATTTGATAGGAATATTATCTTGCCGAATTGTAGGGATTTCATCATTGAAGTTGTATAACGAGCGCGTGATTCCGTATCATACTAGTGCCGTGGTAGGAGTAGGCCTTATCAGTTTAGCCATCAAATTCTCACTGGTGCCATTATCTACAAAGAAACATGACTCGTTTAATGCCAAAGAACATTTTTATCAAGCACGTATCTTATCTGAGCAGCGAAAGTTAAATTGGAGTAATTGTCACTGTAGTTTATTCGTAAGATTAGATATAGATTAATACTCACGCTGTAATAGGAAGGAACCTTGGATAATATACGGTCGAGATTAATGTCCCTACATTTAACTGATACTATTTTTTTTGTGTTTTATTATAATTTTACTTAGTGATTTGTGGTTTATTGTATGCAGGTAATAGCGGTATTCTTCTTAAATGCCATGAAAACATTGAAATTTTTCCAACCGCAGTTGAATTTTACTTTAAAATTACGTTATCATTTGTGTGCGCATTTTTGATTGTTGAAAAAAGATTTCATCAGCGTTCTTTAAAAACAGTCTATTAAGAGCACAGCTATTGTTTTGGTTACGAATCACCTCGACATTAGTTTACCAAGAAGTTCCAAGTACTACTTACGTACGTGCGTAAGCAGTATGAAATAGTTCCTTCCCCATCAACGGGATGCTGGACGAGGAGCCCTGATGGCCATCTTGAATTTCCCTTTTTTTCACCTCAAAAACTTCAAAAAATTCCCAAATTTCCTTTTGAATCAACTTTTTGAGGCACACAGTCCGAAAATAGCATGACTCTACAATGTGGCTAAGTGACTCGATTTTGGGAATGAGGGATGTGAGGGATCACCCTAACATTCATGCCAGGCCTATCCATCTTGTCTGAAGAATGTTCGAGTTAATTTCCCTGTCATGCAAGTTCTCTCATTCCTTCCTGTCTCTCTCGTATCCATTCTATCCAGTGACGGAGGGAGGAGGGGGGTTATCATATTCCTTCCGGTATCCTTTATTTTCTCTCTTGTGTCTATTTTTTATCTCACGCTCCCGCATTCCTTCCTGTCCCTCTCTCTCTTTTTTGTATGTTCTATACCTTGGGGTTTTCTCATATTCCTTCTTGTCTCCTTTCACCTGGCATCCTGGCGGGAACGAGTCTCATACTCTGTCATTCCACCTTGGTTTTCTCATATTCCTTTTGGTCTCCTTTCCCCTGGCGTCCTGGCAGGGACACGAGTTTCGTGCTCTGTCATTCCACTTGTGCATTATGGAGCGAAACCTGCCCACGCATGCTAGCCTAGAGTCGCACCGCGCATGTGTCAAGTACATCCTACACCCACTTATAAGCATAGTTGACGTAATTTCCGAACTGTATAAGATACAGTCACCAAATTCATAACATAGGCATCACCCCCGACAACAAAAAGGCCCGCAGGGTCACATATGCCCTAAGTATATCTATAAGCATAGTTCGCTCTAGTTTACGAACCTTTTGAGATACAGCCACCAAATTCATAACATAGATATCATCCCCAACGACGAACAGGACCGCAGGATTTAGCACGCCCTAAACACACTTATAAGCATAGTTGCCCACCATTTCCCACACATCCAAGCTATAGGCACCAAATTCATACCATAAAAATCACTTCTGATGAAGAACATTGTGGTAGGATCAAGTAAACTTTACGGCATCTTAAAAGCATAATCGTCTAACCATTTCCCATCCACCAAAGCTATTGTCGTCAAATTCATTACAAAGACATCGCCGACGACAACGAACAGGATGGCAGGGTAAAGTACGCCATAAGTCCTCATATAAGCATAGTTGACTACCATTTCCCACCCACCGAGGCTATAGTCACCAAATTCATATCATAGCCATCACCTCCACTGACAAACAGGGTGGTATGGACAAGTACACTTTAAGCACTCTTATAAGCATTGCTGCCCAACATTTCCCACCCACCGAAGCTACGACCACCAAATTCATATCACAGACATCACTTCCTACTGCAATCAAAGAGATAAGGACAAGTAGACCTTAATCCCTGTTATAACCATAGTTGGTCAGAATTTCCAAACTTTTGAAGTTCGGGAACATGTGACAACTGTCCACTCATGTGAAGAAAGTAAAGGTATACATACAAGGGCGCTGCAAAGTTACCATTGTTTTTAGGGGTGTTGCTATCAAGCCAAGAAGTTAAGTAAAAGCTAGAATATTTGCCAACATAAGAAAGAACGAATGATCACAAGGACCAACCTTAAAAATGACTACAATGCATTAAGTGTGCTACACATCACGCGAATTGTAAAGACTTTGTTTCTTTGCTTGTCACAAAACAGCATACATTTTAAGCCATAAGTCGTGCAAGAGAGTTGTCACTGCTACGCGCTGATGCAAACAGATATAAAAAACTATTATAAAAGCAAATAGTTATATACATTTAACAACCAGTGTATACTGCGCGAGTATCGAGCGCTGTACGTCATGTTAGTCGGAAAAAAAAACTTTTGCGAAGCCGAGAAGCACAGGTGCGATAAGGTCAACACTGCTACACGCTAATGCAAATATATACAAAAACAAAATGTAAACGAATATAGTTATAAGCACTTACCAACCAGCGCAATCACATATTACACAAGCGTCGGGTGCTGTATGCTGTGTGTTAAACGATGACAGACAAGACCAGGACGTCCTGGTCAGCACAACAGAATAGAAAACGACTTCCTTACGAACCGACTGATTCGAAATCATCAAATTCAGAGTACAATCAGCAATCACAGCACTATCAGCAGAACGCGTCCGACCCTACCGACATTGTGCGATCAACTAACATCTTGGGAATCCATAAGGCTGCCCCAGGTGGTCGGTTGGCAGCGCGAGTACCGTGCAGGTCACGGCAAGTCGAAGGGATGGCACATAACAATAGCCGAGAGAGACGCGTCAGGCTCCAGGGTGGCAGACCGGCCGAGCCACACATACACTTCCCTTTACAAGAGTAATTCTGTTATAGAGTACAAGGTAACAATTTATTTCGTTTGAAATATTATATACATGTACTTATTTGAATACATACAATTTATAGTGCTAGAACTGAAAACACATTATGAAACGAATTAGCCATGAATCACTCGCCACAAATTGTTATTAATATATAAATATATTTAAATGACTTTGTAATGACGAGCAAGGAGACATCGCAACACACATACATTTCAACTATGTACGTACTCTGCTCTTAGAAGACCTAAAACATAAAGAGATGATATTTACCTTAACTAAAAAAACCGGTTTAGCTGTTTCATATACAGAAGACCTGGAGGCCGCGAGTGCATCTCGTAGCTATCGATGCGAACTCAACGGAAGCACAGGCCACAATGACCGTCCTGCCTTTCCGTGCATGGTATACATTACCGACCAAGAAAGCAACTCGCCACTTACAAGTATTGTAATTACGCCACCCTTGACAAAACATGCTTGTGTTTCACTTATGCTATTGAAATTTTATAGGAAATAACTTATGTATCCTAATGGTGCTGAAGACAGTGTGCCATGCTTGAAAGTAAGGTATCGCAGGTTGAGTCCCCCTGAGAGTCCAATAATTTCACAGGTAAAAATACAACATGATAGGCAATTAAAATACTTCTGTGTGTTACATCTATATATTTAGGTTTCGAGCACATCATGCAACAATCGCAATGAACTATATCTCCAACAAAACATTTTTGTACATGACTGTATCTAATATTTGTTCATCTCAAATACTTGTAGTCTGCCAGACATTTATTCTTAGAAATTAAGAATTAAAAATAAGTTATTGTATGTTTTTATTTTTTCTAATTTGCTTTATTTATTCATATTCTTAAACGTATTACACATAAACATAATATGTCATTTAATAATGCCTCTAGCTCTGAGTTCATCAATAATCGTATTTATCTCTTCACTGAACCAAAAGTTATCCTCTTCTTTGCAATGGAACCAACCCCCACTGTCTTTCAACCAAATATTTGGGGGTCTTCATAAAATAAGCAGCTAGACTTCACATCACTCTTCGCAGAAGGTTCATGATACATGTCTGCACGCATGTTCTTCCCTGATGAGTAGGTTGCGAGATACCTATGGGCCAGAGTCAAGGGTTCGAATCTCCGTTTATTTTGCCCCAACTTCAAGTAGGCCATATTCAACAACACGTTTACGCTTTTGCTTTGCAGATATCGGCACTTCATCATCAGTACAATATGCTTATTTTACATCATCTTGGAGGTCACATTGACGTTCCCGACGCCCTAGTTAGGTGTAACATCTTCGTTTTTCACTTCACATGTTGGGGGTGCATGCTTATTGTTCACAACTTCTGAAGGCCCGTATGGCTCGCACTTTCCATAGTGCATGTCAGCAACACCCGTATTTCCTTCTTCTCGCACTGTTTTGGAACACGGTGCAGGCCCGGGTAATGCTATGGGCGCTCGAACCATTGTTAGTTTAAACGGTGAATCAGCAGGAAGACTAGCCATAGCCTTGTCTTGCGCCAATAAGTTCAATGCATGCTGTCTCGTGCCAAGCAAAGGTGCGTTACATTTACGTGCACCAGTGTGTCTCTTTAGATTATCACTTCTTCGAAATACTGCACCACACATATCGCATATTAGCATTCTGGAGGTTGGTTTCTCTGAACATTCGCTCTGTTCATGGCGATGTTCACTGAAACTTTTACTGAAGGCCTTGCCACAGTAACAGCATTGTTCTCCATGAAAAAAAATTGAACACTCGATGAAGTTTTGAATGTAGTCGTACAAGACGTACTCGATTGCACACCCTCAGTGGTTTTCATCATCTTCAAGCATATGTGAACTCAAACACTTGTACTACTACACAGTGCTGACTCCTCGCTGCTACCTTCACACACTACCGGTGCCGCACATGTCAGTTTAACAACAGTGTGAATTTCTGCGGTTGCAGTAATTTACACCTCCATTCTGCCCGTCGAAAACGAATCTATGTTGTGATTCTCTGTAGTTGGGTAGAGGAAAATCAGTATACACCTATTTGCTAAGTAAGTGACCTAAGTGAATTTGTTCTCAACTGTAGCTGATCTATCGTATATAATGTCCAACCAGAACACTTTCCCATGTATTCTTCTTCGCAAATCCTCTGTATACTAGCTTCGACACTGTCTTCGATTTCGTACGTGCTATACAGACGCTTATTCGAGGTCTTGAAGGCTCTCTCACTATATTCATTTTAATGTGGTTCTGGTTTGGTAATTCCAAACATATATTTTACAGTGCCTTCTTTTTCCATCTCATATGTAAGTTGGTCTGTAATATTCTGCTTCATATGCTTAAGATATGTAGAAATATCTTTCGCCATGCCCGACGAATTAGATGCAACATACGTATTCATAAGACCACGGAAAGCAGATTCTTTCAGTATGAATCCATTTTCATTTGGTAAGCTTGCATCACATACAGGTGTAGGAGCTTTATATATACAAATTTTTTCATGGCTGTCAGACAACTCACGATATGGTTTTTCCGGATAGAGATGTATTTCGCGTCGCACTTTGTCTGGAACGTTTGTTACTTGATAACTCGTGAACTTACGACTACACTTATAACAGCTACGAGTTAAATAAGGCCATCTCGTCTTCTTCAAACGTTTTCCAGTTTTCTCATGTTGATGGGCACTGCAACGTTTACTAAAGATCTTGCCGCAGTAGCAACATGAATATCTTGGTGCCTGTGGAAAATTGTCTGCACTGTTCACACCCAGGTCTGATGTTGCCGATGATGACAGTGCACCAGTATCCAACGCAGTAGGTGCCTGACTCGCATATTTTTTTATGCAGACCATACACTACATTGCTTAACTGGCACGAGAGAGAGAGAGAAATATGTTGAGAGAGNCAGTAGGTGCCTGACTCGCATATTTTTTTATGCAGACCATACACTACATTGCTTAACTGGCACGAGAGAGAGAGAGAGAAATATGTTGAGAGAGAGAGAGATAGAGATAGAGAGAGAGAGAGATATGTTGAGAGAGAGATGTTGAGAGAGAGAGAGATAGAGATAGAGAGAGATATGTTGAGAGAGAGATGTTGAGAGAGAGAGAGATAGAGATAGAGATGTCCATCACATGTTGAAAGATGTCTTTTTAAGTTATCACATTATTCAAATTGAGACTTGCGCTGTTCACGTGTTAAGGAAGATTGCTTCATGTTCATAGAATAACCTGTCTCATGTCGACAGGCATGTAAGCTTTTAGAAAATGACTTCTAGCAGAAACAGCACAAATGGTTTTCTGGAGTATTTTCCATCTTCGCTCGAGATGATGTTCACTCTTCGAAATTCGAATAACAACAAAGACGATTCTACCAATTTTACGTGCTGTATATATGCACACATCTTCATACATCGTCAGTGGGATTTAAGCTTTTTTTTTTATGCATTCTGTAAACATAAATTCAGCTAGGTATTGTATCTAGTTTACTACACTACCATGCAGCTGCAAGTTTTTTTTTTCATTTCACACATACACATATGCAGTGGAACTACTGTATTTACAGCCCCTGATTTTACACTTTCCTGCATTGTTGCAACATTTTTTTCCCCAGTCCCTTGAAAAGTTTATAATAGGGCTTTCACTGTAGCTTCAAATCATGAAAAACACTTTAACAATAAACCTGACCCCTCTCCACCACACGGTGTTTTACATCTCTCATGCCGCCGTGCGTTGCTACTTTTACTAAATATCTTACCGCAATAGGAACATTGTTTCCACCATATTGGTGAAGGATTGTGTACATTGTTCGTACAAAGGCCGGAATTTGGTGATGTAGGTGTACCAACACTCGCAGGCACCTGATCGTCACAGGTTTGTTGCTTAGTAGGTAGAGGAACAGGGTCTTTGCATTTTTTCATATGTATGTTTAAACTGTCTGTACGATTTAACAAATCTTGACACTTACTTCACCGATAGCCTGTGCGACACGAGTCCAGCTTGAATTTATGCTTTATATGTCTCTTCGCATTGCAGTCATAGGCAAATTTAATGCTACAGTAGTTGCATTGATGTCTAGGAGATGTGACTGATCCATCAATTGTTTTCACTGTTGGGTACGATGCCTTTAATGATGTTGAAGTTTCGAATTTTCCTTTCGCAGGTATCTCCCCATCAAAAGTATGCTTTAATCTCAGCAAATACTGATTGACTCATGAAGGAAGGAGAGCTTTGCATGTTGCAATATGACTTTTTAAGCTACATCTCCCATTTTGTGGACAACCAGTCTCGTGTCGACGAGCATTGCAGCTTTTAGAAAAGGTCTTCTTGCAGTAGCTACACAAATAACTTTCCCGAATATTTTCCATCGACGAAGAAGGGCACGTTCTCCGTGGCCACTGTTCACTCTTCGAAGTCTGAATAGCAACTGAGTTGAACAGCCTATACTAAAACCATCATATATATTGCCAGTTTAACTATACTTTGAGTCTATCGACCTCATATCCCATACACCGAACTGGAGACTAATGTAAAGCTCTGATAAAATCAATTTTTCTCATTCATAACAGCAGGAACCATGACAAGCAACCATGATCTTGACCTTGGATGATGTCATGTGATTTTGACCTTGTATGACGTTATGCGACCTTGACCTTTGGGCACCATCACGAACAAAATCTACCGCTTAAAATAAAAAAAAATAAAAACTATTATTTTAGAAAATGTTTAAATCGCAGAAAAAAATCATAAGACCTTGGCGACTAGATCTATAAATCCATGTACCATATATTTTGAAACACGGTTAGAGTCAACTAAAATACAAAACTTACTTCATACAAGTTCAGCTGGTTTCCCATACATACGTATATAAATACTTGCATACGTGTATATACACACATGCGCGCACTTTTATGAATTGAATATGTGGTCTCTTAAACCTTAAAATAACATGAAAAGATTATATAAAAATAATCCTGTTATTTTGACCATGTGTAAGCAAAATTATCTTATTTATGTATGGGGGCAAATTTTACCTAACAATTTTAGTGTTTCATATTTTAATCATATTATTTTTGCACACTCTTGTGCTCATTTTTACAATTAGTCATTATGTTTTTTGTTACCGTAAGTTGAAATAATTGGTTGCTAGTAATATGCTCGATGCCAAGCTCAGCATATATAATCAGAAATGGTCAGAACCTAAATATAAGTCGTAAGAAACAATTTCTTGAGATTTTCATTTGGACATATATTCATATTTTTGGTGAAATAAATTATATTTATAAACAGACTACTTTGGAATAGCAAAATAAAAACTCAATGGCAACGATTACGTATCAATAAGGTCACTGCTATGTAATATCAGCCACTAAATTTGGATAGTTCACGTGCGCCCAATGATCGATTGTTTATGGATGATGCGTTGTTTTAATTACATCTCTTGAAATTGTCCTTTTGACCGATCACGCCACAAAGTATGAGTCACGTGTCCCGAGTAAATATCACTTCATTTTTATCGCAGAGCCACGGAAAGTCTTAAGATTCGTCCTTATCTATCCGACATGTCTCTTCCCGCTAGTTCCCATGGTAAACGTATTTTATACGTCGATAAGAAAGCGAAAGTGTGCGTAAACAGTATTTCCAGCAAACTGACAGCTATTTTTTTTTTATGATACCGTACTTAACAACATAACATAGTTTAGCCATGTCTGGAAAAATTACACCAAAGGGACAACGCACCACATTCGTCCGCACTCAGAATAATAATATTTTGCATAAGAACTATTTCTTACTACGCATTACCAGGACACCTATTTTATCTCTGTTTTTATTCGCATTAATTATAAACTATATATTATAATTTATAAATCGGATATAATTACAATTACCCCAATAATAGGGCACTTTTACAGTAACATAAGTATAAAACACTTGTGATACATGGCATATTTTAGGGAAAAAAAGCAAACACGTCGTAAATGGGGTGATTTTTTAAAGGTTTGATTAAAAAAGAGTGAATAAAACGCGAATAGACTATATACTCTGTGACGTTTCTCCGTCACATGCTATGTTGCCAGGATGAACAGCCCGTAGAAATGGTCAAAATGGAAAGAGAAATTCCCGAAGAAGGTTGACGAGGCATTGCTTCCTTCTTTACACCAAAATCTAGACTGGAGTTACAATACCAGCCCTGGCTAGAGTTAGCTGGGTTTGTCAAGAAAATATTAACAAAAAACAAACTAGCTTTTAAAGCCAGGTATGTAGGTAGTTGGGCTTAACGTCTCGTCGACAGCGATGTCATTAGAGACGGAGCAAGCTACTCAGGAAGGAGGGATTAGGGGAAGAATGGGACGGAATCGGCCGTGAATTTTGCTACGGACCCATCCCAGCATTCACCTCGAGTGACTTCGGGTAACCATGGAAAGCCGAAATCAGGATGGCCAAACCGGGAATCGAACCCGGGTACTCTCGAATGCTAGTCCAGTGAGTCAACACTGCGCCACTCCGCTCGCTCCCATCTTCGTCAAAGTAAAACATTGTTTAGGTAACCCCATTTGTCTTTACTTTTTTTCCTACTGTTGATCCAGTTGGAAAGTGGTATACATTATTTCGGGAGTTGACTTCCAATTCTTTCTATAATTAGGCATTGCAGACTGGCAAACCTCATTTTTCAAACAACTTTTTGTATTTTAAACGTCCTTCTAACAAAGCAAATCGAAAATCAACGATCTCGTCTCGGTAAACATAACATCGTGCAAGTCACAAAGCATCAAATGGGACAGGGCAGCAGCTATGCAACCATCGAATGAAGTTACAAAATTGTCGTTGCGTAATTTGCTATGCATTAAAATTGATATTATTGTTCTTACCATATCGTTAATTACAAACTGAGCAAAGGTATTTTGGTTGTTCCAAGTTTATATTTCTTAAACATGAATCAACTCCCATTGTATTTTTATGTGTTGGAAACACGGCTGTGACCCGAGGTGAGGTAACTTCTACTCAGGCTGGGAGTATCATTATTTTAAAGTTTGGCAACCAAACAATTTTCGCCACTAAGTAAGCGCTAGTGTCGCATGTGTACCAGATTTTCTCCATTTTCTTCGTTAAAAAACAGGATTATTGTAATAAACATAAATCAAGTATAAATTAACTTCGTAACTAAGTAAAAATTTTCTCTTATATAATTCGCGTAGCTTAAAATTTTTAAAATTAAAAGATACCTTTTGGAACTGTGCGCACCTGGCGGCGGAAATTTTCCCTGTGCCAAAATCTTTCATAAGAAATCTCGTTTTGTTCCTAACCTGAGTAGAATAGACCTTAGTGTATCGGAAGGGCCTGTATAAAGTGTGACTCCCCCACCTGCGTGTTCCAGGACGTACTACCGGTCGAAGGTGCTGCAACCGGTGCCGAGGACGCGCAACCTGCCCAGGAAGCTGATCTACAAGTTCAACCCGGCGGTGATCCACAAGGTGTCGTCGACCAAGTACGCGCCCTTCAGCGACCGGGGGCTCAACTACAACACGAGCGCCCCGTCCTGACGACGGCGACTTCCCCGCGTCGCGACAACCGCGCGAGGAGCTCCCACGTGTGACTGGCTTCGCCGTCTCTCTTATTTATTATTTGTAAATAAACATCTTCCACTCAACACTCGCTTATTTTTTTTTTCTTTACCAGGACCTCGTACGGTTGTACTATATTTACCTTTGGCAGGGGTGGATCCCCGGGGGTGGGAGGGTAACAGGGGACATAACCCCACTCCCCAAACCATTACGTTGAAATTAAATTGACCTGTAAATTTTTTAAAACTTAAATTAAGTAATATTATAATTTTTTTAAATGCTGATTTGATTTTATTAATTTAAAATAATTTCCTAATGAGAAATCGCCTACCTCCCATTCCACGACTTGGGAATATAGACCTGCTCATGCACAGTAGGGAAGTAACACTGCCCTACCCCCCTTCCCAAACCAAACAGAAAGTCTAGATTCGCTCCTGACCTGTATCCGGCATGCATTCAGAATATGAGTGGGTAGAAATGGGAGAATACCGTCAGGGATATTCAATTAGTTTTTTGCATTGGGTCACTTTCAAATAATTACAATGCTTGAAGGCAATAGCGTACGCAAGGGAGGAGCTATATAAACATATACATATAAACCAATTTTGGAAAATTAACTGGAAACTATATGCTGACAGTTGAAATAAGTTTCCCTTGAGTGTGCAGTTGAAATTAAAATACATTACATTTAGTAAAAAAGCTCAATTCAGAAATCGAAGTTCAGCCCCTCCCAAAATAAAATACTGTCTACACAACTGCTTGACGGGTCACACACTCTTATTAAAAAATCGTAGCTCGTATAATTGTATTACAAGTTTTACGCCAGCGATCGTGACACTTGATGTTCGATCAGGTAATTGTATTCTGAAGTACCTGTGTATTAAAAATATAATAGCTGATAAAATATTTTGTCCGCGGGCCATTCTTACGAGTCTGGGGGTACCGTATGTGACCCGCGGGCCCCCAGTTGCACTGTGCACTGCACTGCACTGCACCGCACCGCATCGCACCGCACCGCACCGTCTCCCAGGTTATCTTTATATGCTCCTGCATACTGAATTTCAGCGCAAGCTACCTATCATTTATGTATTCATTATATATGTTTCATTATATCTTCATATAATAATTGTAAATTGGTAGAAATTTCCGTATATTCACGGAAATGTTTACGGAAATATACAGGTAATATACGAAAAACCGCTTGGTAATGATATAAAACAAATCTGATCTCCGTTCTTATAAAATGCGGAACCTCTGCGTGTTTACAACAGCTTCGGGTTTCGGGAACGAACAATACCGAGGATACGCGAAGTGTTCTTCCCAACTGGAAGTGGAAAATTATCGCTCCTGCGACAGTTGGACATTCACGCCATTTAAACCAAACTTTAAAAGTAGCAGGAACCACCTGCAAAACTTAGCAAAAGTCCGTATACAGTTTCATTTTCTTCACAAAAGTACACTTTTTCAAGTGCCGTCTGCAGTACTTCCCACCGGGTATGGGGTGGCAGACATAGTTTTCCGTTATATTCGTGTCATGTAGTACCTCCTATCCAAGTTTCAGCTCTCCGTAAATACTTGCAATTTTGACGAATTTTCGCAATTTCAAACGTCTGCCATATCTTAACCCACCCGCTTTGAGGCGGCAGACTAGCAGAAATGGATCCAGGCTATCAAGTCCCATTAACTTCTATATTTAAAAAATCTCCGCCTTTTGCGACCACTTTTCAGAGCTGGCTCCTGTACTAGCATTGGCATGGAGCAATATATGCTAGGTACCTTATTAATGCGAATTAAAAAAAGTATTAAAACATCTACTTGAAAACACGTTATTATAAATTCAATGACATCAACCTTAGCCCGCGTTTCTATCAACGAACTGAAAGTGCTGTAATGCAGTTGCCTAGGACTGGGCCAGTTTGACGCTAGGCTGTGTATGTAGGCCCCGCTGTTGTGCGCCAATTTAACTTGACGCTATACCGCCACTGTGGAAGACAGTATGGCTTATAGTGTCATGGTTAATGCCCCCAGGCACAGACTATAATGTGCTTGGAGGTTGAGNCTGTGGAAGACAGTATGGCTTATAGTGTCATGGTTAATGCCCCCAGGCACAGACTATAATGTGCTTGGAGGTTGAGAGCATTGTAATAATGAAGCCTTTTACTGTTTCATTTGTTAAGGACGAATATATTGTCTGGAGTTTACACAAGTACTACATACATTAGCCCTTCCGAGGTGTGGTACCTAATTTGACTTCTCGTATTCACTGGGCGACTTCGTGGTTGAGTGGGGCTTCTCTGGGCAACGATTTTTATACTTAACTCAGCGGTGAGTGCTTTCAGCTGTGGTGGGTGATCTCCGGCGATGGGCGGCCTTTGGCAAAAGCCTGCGGGTGCTGCTGTCTCACTGGACTGCTGTTCTACTGACGT
>NQII01002271.1:87818-103479 GCA_002778355.1 Clitarchus hookeri | reverse complement strand
AGGGAGGCCTACACAGCAGGACGCGCAGCAAGACACGTGGCTGCGGTCCACCACCTGCCTCGTGCCACGTGTCGCCTGGTTATGCTCGGGGGGGGGGGGTTGTGGGCCAGCGTCGCTCTAAAATTCCTAAACCGTCACACGACAAGTTCAAGAAGTTACTAAAATAATAACGAGCTTTTGGAGTTCGAACTCTTCGTAGTAATACTAGTACATAGTATAGCAGACGAGGAAAGCGTCTCTTCCACGAGACTTTAGGAATAAGGGCGCTCTGGCGGCAAGAAAAGTGAGTGGTTGGAGGAAACACTTCCAGTTCAGAAACAAGTAATAAAGTTGCACCCTTTCAAAGGGTTCGAACGCCCACCCATCGCTCGTACCTTACAACACAGCCTTAGGTAAAGAAGTTTTCAGAGTCCCTTCAGGATTACTTTAAATTATCAATTATCAAATCATGCCACAATCCTACATGCCACTTCCCCCTACCACTTGACTGGTGTATGTTTTATGTAAACCTTATGTAATCCTTTAACCCTGTTAATAGTCTCGTTTTCAATTTTGCTTTTTCAAAATAGCCGTATGACATCATCTATAATAATTCCCCATGCGAGATACCTTCTAATAACGCCTCCACTACGAGTGGCCAAACTAATTAATCTTATGTATTAATACATACATTATAAATATATAATTTTTAATGGGGAAGGGGTGACGTAGGGTTGCTTCTGGAAACTAATGATGTAACCATGTAGTACAAGGTACAGTAGGCCTCGTTTTATATATAAGTTCAGAGAATATTTCTAATTTTTTTAAACTTATTTTCAGTTACCATTTAAATAAGAGAATGCGATGACAGTGGGGCAAACAGTGAGAGAGTAGGGCACAGTAGTAGCCATTTTATAACCTCCCACACTTCTGGACGGAAATTAACTCCAGCCAACCAAATGCGATACATGGTATTTCTGACGTCATTTTCAATAGGAAATCAAAATGATAAGTATTTAACCTAAACATACCGTTAAGTGAGAAATCTAACTTGGATATCGTGTATGAAAATTGATGGTGAAAATCATAATTATAAATATTTACTTCGTCTTGAATTGCTGGTTATAAGTTTCCCGAACATCGTGTATATGGAACATAAAACATCAGTCGTGTTAATTACTGTCCTTTTTTTTTTTTTTTTTTTTTTTTTTTTTTTTTTTTTTTTTTTTGCGGGAAGTTGCGTCTTTGAAATTGGGTTGGAAAGGGAAGGGATGTTTAATAACCTGTAGCACATACCACAATTATCTTGTAAATCCACCCATGTTCCCTTAAGGGATTTTCTCTCGCCGTACACTTTAGTAAATACCAGTTTATATAAATAACTCATATAATCGATTCTAAAAGTTATTTATGTTAGAGAAAACCAAATTAAAAATTTAAGCCTGTTGGCTGTAAAATACAGTTTTGGAGAAAGGTGTTCGAGAACAATGATTTTATGGTTTTTAAAATACAAAATACTAAAGAACCTCGAACTTCCAACTGCATGTAAATATCTATAGTTTTATAAATAATGCATGCAAAAACACTTTTCTTAACTGCTAGCACTGTTTAAAAAAACTGCGATTCCATAATTAAGAGGATGTTGGATATGAAGTTATGGACAAAATTCCCAGCTACAATCATAAAAAAAAAACCATTACTATTTCAAAACAAACCAAAATTGATAAAACAACAAAATCCTAGGTTTCATAGTCGTAAGAACCAATTAGAGTTGTGTCTCTTTTTAATGCGTTCGCCTAAAAAAACGTACTCTTTGATTGGCCCAAACAATTGTAGAGAATTTTTTTTTCTGTAACGAGATTTTCCCTTTTGTTAGTTTTAGTTTGTCAGTGGTGGCTAACAGTAAATTCAAATTCTGAATGTAGCTGAGCTACGTTAGTGCCTGTTAACTTCAAAACGTATCTATATTTAGCGTCCTATTCTCTCGTGTTCCTCTTCGATATTGTCGAACAGGGGATATCAGCCTATAGACGTAGGGAAGCTCAAAAAATAATCTGCAGTATGCATCACGTTCCTAACGTTCTTAATAAATATATAAGCTTTCAAACACTTTTACAAACTGGTAAACATAATCTTTAAAATGTATGTACACTTTAAACCTGAATCAGTTAGAATTCCATTGTTTTAATCAGTTAACAGTGCTTGACTGATTCAACAGTCACTTCAGTGAATTCAACTAATTAATTAGTGGAAAAAATGCCAGTTTTCCTTCACTTATTTATTTAATTACATTTTTNACTTCAGTGAATTCAACTAATTAATTAGTGGAAAAAATGCCAGTTTTCCTTCACTTATTTATTTAATTACATTTTTCATTGATTCATAAACCATTTTATTCACTGTTTTTCAGTGATTTTTTTTTGTCTGATGAATAAGTGAAACAACGCGTATCAAATGACAGCTAAACAAAGTCTATAAAATGAAACAATAACGCATAAACTAATGAATCCAGTAAAATATACTTCATAAAATGTGATTTTCGTCTTTTATAATACCATTTTACGAGGTAACATGAACATTCAGTCTTTCATTTCGTTTTTNCATAAAATGTGATTTTCGTCTTTTATAATACCATTTTACGAGGTAACATGAACATTCAGTCTTTCATTTCGTTTTTACGTCTTCCATTTTGTTCACACGAAATCGCCATAGCGCTCGGTTTGAAGGTTAAACCTGCATTAAATGTGGTGTATGTACTATTTGTTTTAACAATTCCAACGTTACCAATTAAACTAAAAACGAACAGATGACGATAATACATATATTTCTTCCTTTGAAGTCAACGTTGGCTTGGTATAGCTCAGATGGTAAGGCAACTGTCTACAAGCGGGGTGGGGATGGTCTGGATTAAATCCTAACTACCCGCAACAATTTTTTATTTTTTTTTTACTTTTTTAAACCACGGTAAATTGCGCAATATAAATAGCGACTATCGGAAACATGTTTATTGCACCTAATTATTTGAATAATTCAATAAAAACAATATTAAATTCACCGCACGCAGTTGGCCGTCACTTCAGTGAAATAAGCAGTGGTTTCCCGCCGATTCCAAGTGGAGCCATTTTCACTGACTCGAGTAGTTGAATTTCACTGCAAATGAGTGGTTTTCCACTCATTCGAATTTATTTAGAGTGTAGCTATGCACCGGTGTACTGGATTTCTGTTGAGTAAGCACCTCGCATGCAGCATTCACGCAAAGATAGAATGATGTTAGGCTAATAGCTGGAATCATCCATGAGAAAGCTTCATTGCAAATGCACCACGGTAGCGAGGTATGCAGTTGACACGATAATACATACGCAAAAAATGGTAACTAGGAATCGTTTATTATGAACGGTATTACAGTTACTTCTAACCAAAAATGATAGTTCACACAAGAAAGCGGCATGAGAGCACCAGAACACGACTTCAGACGGCGGTTAGTAGAGTGCTCGGGTGGCCGACAACTGTCCGGCGTGCGCGACACTAGATCTGGCGGTCGGCGGAACTCTCTTCGCGTGTCGCCGCCTCCTTGGCCGCTCCTTCCTCGCGGAGGACCCTCCAGAAGTTCCTCATCTCCTGGACGTCGGGCCTGCGCCGCACCAGGTGGCCCCTGAAGCACGGAGCAAGTCGAGTAGAGAGGCGACACTGCCGTGCATTGCGTCGAGCTCTCATTTCCAGCTACGAAATGTACACATCATGTCACTCATCACCACAGCCCAGTGCTTATTGGTTTCAGCAACCTACTTATGCATGGAGACAGTCATTTTNACATCATGTCACTCATCACCACAGCCCAGTGCTTATTGGTTTCAGCAACCTACTTATGCATGGAGACAGTCATTTTTAAACCGCGTGCTCCTCATTTCTGTTAATTATCTATGGAATGAAAATAATTTTGAATAAACGAGAAAACTGCTTTATTTGCACTCAATGAAATACGTCTTTTTTTTTATATCGAGACAGCTCTTGGATTCAGTCTAAGAAGNATTTCTGTTAATTATCTATGGAATGAAAATAATTTTGAATAAACGAGAAAACTGCTTTATTTGCACTCAATGAAATACGTCTTTTTTTTTATATCGAGACAGCTCTTGGATTCAGTCTAAGAAAAATAAATTGGAGTGTTTATTATTTTTTATTTCTTATTAAGGTTTCTTGAAGGCACCAAAAGTTTTATTACTACCGCGAGTTTTTGCTGGACCTTCACGAGAGTACCACATTTAATTGAATGTGTTTAATTAATAGTTACGAAAATAATCAATGTGTAATCTAAAGGCTGTCACGTTACACAGGTCACAGTTATATTGCCAACATTACAACATTCGTCAAATCACATCAGTACGATGAAAATCTATTAATTCAGATATTGGCTGCCCTGATGAGACAATCTAGGAAACCATCGTTGTCTAGGTAAACGTTGCCTAGATAACGACTTTTGTTTTAAGTTTTTATCTCACTGTTCATCCAGTTGCAAACTGATACATTATTTTGGGGGTTGACTTTGATATTTTCTACAATTGGGCTTTGAAGACTGGCGACTCCTCATTTTGTCAAACACTTACGTATTGTAAACGTCCTTCTAACACGAAATACAACGATCTCATCTCGGTAAACATAACGCCAAGTAAGTCACACAGCATCAAGTGGAACAAGGCAGCCACTGTNGCATGAAGTGGAACAAGGCAGCCACTGTGCAACTATCAAGCAAAGTTACAAAATTATAATTGCGTAATTTGCTATATATTAACTGTGGAATTATATTTCTAACCACCTCGTAGTAATAAACTGAGCAAATGTATTTCAGTTGTTCCTAAGTTTATAGTTTTTAAACAAGAATAAATCTCCATTGTATTTGTTGTGTTGGCAACACGGCTATGACCTGAGAAAATAGCGGCTCGAAAGCATAGACTGAAGATGAGGTAGACCGACTATTCGTCTTCCGCGCATGTACCCAACATTGACCTACCCCAATCATACACAACTGTCAAAGTCACGTGGTCAACCGTGATGACTCTCGATCTTCATAATTCAAACACTTTTATACGAACAAAATAAATTTACCTGTTTGAACATAATCAAAACTGCATTACAAATTGGTGAGAGGAAGTATACATACGACTCAAAACACTTGTTTACTAAACAGTGTTCTAAACTAAAATCCATGTTCCATGCTAGTCGCGTTGGCAGAAAATCAGTTCAGTGTTGGGATACGGAGGCTTGTTGTGAGCTGCCTGCGAGATCGGTCTACCTCATCTTTAGTGTATGCTTGGAAGGACTTGTCCTGTACCGGAAGGCGGACTGCACGACGACGCTCGCCTCGTCCCTCGTCCACAGCCAGGACTTGCGGAAGACAGGGCGAGGGTGCGCCTCCAGCCACTCCCTGACGAAGGGTATCTCGTAGACGTCCGTCCAGCCGGCGAGCCTCCGCTCCGGGCGCCGCGGGTTGGAGTTCCACAGGAACTCGGCGACGCGGTCCAGCCCGTCGAAGACGCACCGCCTCTCCTCCAGGCACCCCCAGTCCTCGGCGCCGAGCAGGCACGCCTCCAGAGCCGGCAGCAGGACCGGGAACACCTCCGGGCACAGGGGGTCGCCGAAGTTGGCCGGAGTTCCGTACCCGCGGTTCTCGTTCGGCTTTCCCCCGCTCATCGCGAGCCCGTTTACGTCGTGCACGGAAACCAACGCCCGCGTTAAAGGCTTTGCACGGTAAACTGACCTCTTTTGGAAGCCCTTCACGGTAACTTCCAACTTTTCTGAAGCCCTGCTAAAGTTCTACCTCCGGGATATTCCTACGCCTCGTGCAAACTAAGTTTAACAAAGAATAGGAAATTACACCTAAAGGGAAATGCACCGCATTCGTGCGAACTCAGTGTAATAACAGTTTGCATAAGAACAATTTATTATTAGGGATTACCAACACACGTGTTTTCGCACTGTTTTTATTTAATATTTATTAAAAATGAAATATACTTTATAAAATTAATAAAATGTAATTTTAACCAAAAATAAGATCATTTATATTTACAAAAGTATAGGGCGCTTGTAATACACGGCATATTTAGAAAACGACCAAACACGTCATACATGGGGTGATTTTTCGTAGGTTTGATTCAAAAAGTGTAAAGAAACCGCGAATAGACTATAACAAAGCTTGACCAATGCTAGCATATTACACCAAAGGGGCAACGCATCGCATTTGTGCTCGCTCATTTTAAAATACAGTCAAAGTAAAGTTCAATTTAACCAAAAAGAAAATAATTTTATGTTAACACAAGTATAAAACGCTTCAGCAAATACGTCATACATATTTTTGTTTTCAAAAGTATGATTCAAAAGGTGTGAAGAAACCGCAAAAGAACTATACTTGTAGGTATATTGTGTATTCTTAAAGTGGCGTAGCCAGGAGAGGGGTGGGGGTTGCAGGGTGTCATAATCTCTCCCCCCCCCCCCATGAAACAAATGTTTCCGTTTCCAGATGAAAATTGGGTTTAATTAGTAAAATAATTTTGCAGTCTTGTACTGGAGTAAATTGTAAATATATTGAGAAAAAAGTATTTTTATAGTGGCACCTATTTAGTAATGTCAATAATATTACTTTTTAGGTCAAATTGGTTTACATGTTAACCTGATAGCAAAAATTCATAAAGTGGAACATCCCCCCCCCCCTAACTTATTTTTTAAGAAAATCCTGGCTACGCTACTTTATTCTTAAACCTTATGCAAAATTAATATAGCCCTTGGCCTGCTTACTTTATTCATACGACGGTCAAGAGAAACTTTAAAATTTTTAAAAAGTAATAATTTTACAAATTTGGTCATTTTTACACTTACATGCATTAAAGACCGAAAAAAAAAAAGTTATTTCAGTATTTACAAATGTTTACCCAACACTTTAAATCCGACGTTAAGAAAAGAAACTACCGTTCCTCCATAGCTACCAACATGTCAGTCAGCCTGCTATAATATGTCCAGATAGAGACAGTGAAAATATTCAAAGGTTGATTTCAAAAGTAACCGTGAACATTCCGTATAACTGAGCGGACTGGGCAAATAACCACGGCACCAGGGAGGGGGGGGGAGTGGAGCGCAAAAGTAGGCTTTTTAAAATTATTTTCATAGCTTGAATTAAAAAGCAAGTTATAAAACGACAAACTCTTAATTTTATTTATTTACCTCATGTGTATTCGTTTCCGACTCTGCACAATCTAGTAACAAATGTGGAAACCAACGACAAAAAAGTAAATTATTTCGTCAGGCTGGTCGCGTTCACTTCGGTGAGTTATCACAAGGTGACAGTGTTCTATTTTCGTTGTCGCGATAATTTTTATTTTATGTGTGTGCACACTTAACTTAGTTAATGTTGATTTGGTGGCTTGTGTGTGAGAACAGGCTTGAAATGCAAGTTCAATTGTTTTATGTGTGAAAGAAGTTAAGTGATCCGGATTTTCGGAAACATGCTAATAAAAAAAGAGAGCTATGAATTTGAAGTTTAAAAAATTAAATAAAACAAAACTAAAACAAGTAAATAATAAAACAAAGATGCAATAATTCTGTCATAGCAACTTATAAATTAAGATAATACTAAATGAAGGGAAAAATGTAACTGGGAGAAAATGGTGACTAAGCAATCCTTGCCCAGGGCGCCAGTTACCTAAAGCTGGGTTTACAATAGAAAACTTAAGCGTTAAATTATGCGTTACGACGTGCGCAGAAGAAATGAGTGTGTGTTATCTTATGTATTGGTTTACAATGGTACTTAGCAGGTCGTGTGCGTGGTTGGGATTTCCTTAACTTTAAAACAAATAGTTATATTTTATATATTAAGTGAAACTTATAAGGCGACGACCAATCAGAACAGAGCAGTCGGTGCTGTTGGCGGGAAACTGTTATTTACAAAAATGTAAGTATAACAAACCTTAAGAAGGCGTGTCTGTGCACATGTTGACGATTATATTTGTTCACAAAATTAAGCTTCCCTGATAGAAAATGTCGGCTTTGAAGTATGATCTGCTTAAATATGGCTGTGATAACAAGGTTACGTAAGGAACAAAAGTAAACATGACAGGCTTATCGCCTGTTTCCATTGCCTGGAATTAAGAATTAAAACTTTATATTAGAAACTGAAAATACAGAAGACGTGTTTCCGTATGCCCGATCAGCGCTTACTGCATAATTCTTAACGCATAATTTTTTTATTGTAAACCCAGCTTAAGCCTGGATCCTGATGGAAACAATAGACGGGGTGAAATTTGCCACGGCAGGAAGTGAAGTGGTCACCAGCCTATTTGCTGTTCATTGTAAAGTGACCATTTTTCAAATCAACCTTAGAAAATAATCACTGCCCAAAACAACATGATACACGTGGGTGTCACCAAGATTTTTTTCCNGGGGGGGGGGGGAGTGTTACAATTGAGTTTTACGTGAAATAAATACAACAAACATCCGTAATGTGTTTTATTATTAAATTCGTTTATCTTTAACAATTTGTAGTATAATATTGAATACCAAAGCATTAACAATTATTTATTTAACTAAAATTGTGTAAAAAAACTTGAAGAACTCAGTTACTGCTCCCAGCAGGGACTTACATTTTGGAGTTAAATCATTAATAAGCAATTTATTTGTTACATCAATTATTTCACAAGCATGTAGCACGAGGACGTCCAGGTGGTAACTGACAGTGTATTTTCTTTTCGCCTGCCGACCGTCGGCTCCAGTGGACGATCGATCGGCTCTTCTGCCGTTCACGGTTCTAGTGGACGTTTAGGGTAATGTTTAAATTTATGGCTACCGGAGTTAGTGCTTCTTATTTTATACAAATTAAAATATCTATATTTGCATATTATGAAAACATTTACACTGCAAACACTGCCTCTGTTTCACTCGGGTGGCGCATGAATAAAGCGATCAGGCCGATAGCAATTTTAAATTTACATATGGCGATAGGATACCAAATGAGCAGAGAAATAGACCCTAAACAGGGCTGTGAAAAATGCTCAGTTTACCGTGAACAGCCTATATCAGAATATGGTAAACTCCGCCACGCCCAGCTAGTGATGCTCACGTACTTGGGCTCCCGAGAAGTGGAATGAGAGTGGGAATCGCGGCCCTGGTCCCGATCTTAGAAGGACAATTCTTGACACTGACGTGAAACGCTGACATCTTCGTCGACTGGTTTAGTTCATGAAATAGTCGCAAAGCGTTGTTGTGAAAGTTTGGCTAGTTTTTACGTGCCACGTATAAAGGCAATTATAGTATTAATTTTTTTATGTCCCTTTAATTATTTGAGGATATGTTCAATCTGTTTGTGTTTAATACGTTATATTACTGCAATTAAGAAGATTAAGAAAAGCAACACAACGTAAAAGTTACCAGGTAGGCCTAGGTTAGGGCGTAAAGGGAAAATGGGGAGATTGCACGCCAGAGGTGCGCAGTAGCCACTTGGTGTGTCCCAACAATTGGACTGCTTTTTTGCCAATAGACTATCATAAAAGAGGCGGATAAGATTTGAGGTTATAACACTGTTTACGAAAAAGAGGTGCTTTGAAAGCAGCTTTTAATGCAATTTGAGTAAATCCGAATTGGTAGAAGTATTTTATCCATGCAAATGGCCTTGTCTTTTGAGAATTAAGACATAAACAAGTTTCATCACTGTTGACCATGTGACTATGACAGTTGTATTGGTGTGGCGCACAGAACAAGGAGACTCAATGTTGGATGCAAGCGCAGAAGACGATAATCGGTCTACCTCATCTTTTGTCTATGAAAACATCCATGGAGGTAAGAACTCCTTACTTCCAACCACCATGGTATTATCCCTACGTTTTAAACAAAGCAGACCTACAATATTTTGGCTCTATACATGAAGTAAATCGGTCAATGTGAGTAACATATCACGAAATTAGTAAACAGACAAGTGTCCTTTACAATGTCCTGTCCTATGACCATGGTTATTGCCACCATATTTAAGCTGGACTCACAACCATCTGTCTCACGTCGCCCGTCCGTTAGTCATCCGTCTCCGTTTTCATCCGTCGCGTCGGTTGAAAGCGATCCACAACAATCCGTCGTCCGTCAATCCTTCTGTACGGCATAATTTCAGCGTGGCAACTAACATCGCGATCTTTCTTTAGTTGGTGGTATATCTTGGTTGGAAATAGATTTTCAAGAGAGAAACATTTTGGGAAAATAATTGTTTTACGTGATAAGTATGAATACAGAATTATTGTTTACATTTTAAATTCCTGAATTTACCACCGAAGATAAATAACTACATATCCAACGCCTTGTATTTTATTTCGAAGTGCTCATTCGCGTCTACGGAATGTCGTCAGAAGGCGGTGGCCCATCCATCCGTCCGTCGAAAGTTAAAGTTTGAGATTTATTTGACGGATTAACTGATAGAAAAAAAAGTTTCCCTGCGAACGGCTGAAGATCGCGTGACCGCCGGACGGACGGACGACTGACGGATGTGACGGATGGTTGTGAGTCCAGCTTTAGTCTATGATTGCCACCATGATATATGTTAACGACATTGCGGCGCAATAAGTACTACAAAAGGTAGGCATTTTTTGCTGTTAACATTAATGTACGTAATATTTGGATAACGATAACATAAAAATTGACGCTGTTGAGTGGAAACAATTGTCGATATGATAAAAAGCGTGCAATAGCCACACCTCCTCCTCCAGGTAGGCGACGGCGCCGTCGCTCTTGCCGTCGGGCAGCTTGAGATCTTCCTCCGGCCTCTCTGGCCACACCAGACGCCGTATCTGCTCGCTCTCCTCGCAGATCTCGTCCCACAGCGACAACCCCTTCTCCTTCTGCTGCTGCGCATTTCTGCCGTAGCCTCCGTTCTGTGACCTCCACATCGCTGTTATCAGACTTTCCGCTCGCAGCACAACAATATGGCCGATAGCATCACAATCGTGTTTACAACCGCAGAAGCTACTGCAACCTGCGGTATCACTCGGGACGAAATTTTAGAACTGCTCATTGATTTTGCTGTCTCCTTGCTTCAAAAGATTTAACTCATTTGCGTATTGCTTCTACTTAATTCCGTTAGTCAGAAAAAACTGCGAATTTAAAATCCCATGTTTTCAGTTCAGCGAATCACAAAAAAGTATTATTAGTTTCACACGAAGCCGCTTGTAGTTTTAAGTTTTTTTTTTTATTATACAGGTTTCCTTTGGTTGAGTAATAAAAGAGTTATTACGTCGAAAAGCGACGTGACACATCTGCCGTCGGGCGAATAACTATAGTCGTGCAAGCTGGGCTAGTCATTTGATGTGCGATTGGCTTGGTAGGGGTAGAACAATTAAATTATACCACCCTTCACAAATTGCTTTAACCATTTAACGTTTCTGAAACGAGTGTGCACCAGAATTAATTAATAATGCTCCTGAAGGAGACCATATACAAACGGAATATAGCCATATTTCACTATAAATTTTCATTTCAATGTCTGATAGAGATTTATATAAGGACCACATAAATGTCAATAGTTGTAATTAAATGGTTATAGTTTTTCAAAATATAGCACCGAAAAGTCGAAAATTTCGGAATACGAGAGCCTTGCCAATTAAATCACATGTCATGTGATCTGTATCATTTACACAACATGGTGAGTATCAAGGATATTTAACAATGGGCACTCGGGTACTGGTATCATGAATCTCTATTATAATAGGTATTGATGTTTTTGCCAACACATTTTTATTTTCTCCAAGAGAAAATAATATTAATATTTATTAGTTTCTCTTGGATGAATGAAAATGTGTTGACAAAAACATCAATACTCTAAAAGAGATTCAGGATACCAGTGCCCGCGTACCCATTGCTAAATATCCTTGATACTAAATTAGCATGTTGTGTATGTTGTATATATCACGTGACATGTGATTTATTTGGCAAAGTTAATTGGGTGCGTGGAAATCTGGGATCCCATATTCCGAAATGTTCGACATTTCGGTACTGTATTTTGAAAACTATAATAATTTGGCTACAAATATTTACATTTTTGTAGTCCTTATATAAATCTCTTTCAGATAATAAAATTAAAAAATATAGTGAAATATGACCTCATAAGGCTTGCGGGGAAATTATATGGGTGCCAGCTGTTCAGTACATTCGGAACAGTATACTTTGGGAGTCACGCGGGCCAATGGCTGTCAGGCGTATCTCTCTCCCCATAGTTGCAGACTTCGTACTACATATAGGCTGTTCACTGTAAAGTGAGAAATTTTTTTTAAACCCTAGTTACTTTTTCCTTTCATCTTTTTTTTATACTTTATTTAACTTTTATAATAAATATCACCATTTAAGTAATAAACACAGTGTGTATATTCCACCGCACTCTGAAGTTAACGTCTAAGGCTACAATATATATATTGATTGACTATTACTCCAAATAAGAGGGCTTTCAAAAGTGCTCACTTTACTGTGAATAGCCTATACATGAGTTTTTATTCAGGCTGTACCTCAAATCGCCGTTTAAATAATGACGATGTTACGGAGCCACATCACGCGCTCGGAAGAAAATTGCCAGTCAGGCAGGGTCATTAATAATGAAATTAAACATATTACATGTAACGTAGTGCTATGTTACACTAAGCTATCCCACGCTAAGCTACGCTATGCCAGCGAATTTGCCGACCAAACGATTTTTTCTCTCTCTCATGCTACGCATTCAGGTGCGCAAGCGAACTTGCCCTGTTGTAAGCCACATATTCCTATCTGTGCATGTATATATACACTGCATGTTCATCAAATATGCTAATACTTTACATCACTAACACAAACATTTTCCATCACGTTCTGATTACAAGTATGACGGTTAAAAACTACAGTGCATGCCATATTTGAATAAAGTGGGAAACTGTGTGTTAAATTGTTTGGTTGAGAAATTTGTTCTCGCTCTCGAAAGCTGCATGCATGCACTTACAGAACCTGTTAAATTTTTCGCATCTTAATCAACACAAAATCTTTTTTGAACGATACGGTACTAAGTAGAGAAACTTTTTTTTTACTTTGAGCACTTAACCAGGCACTTGAACAGACACTGTATTGTATGCACTATTATAATGTGGTTACGGTTAGAATATGGTTCCTGAATAAAGCCATTTTAAAAACACATTTTGTGTAGCTCAGTGGCGCTGGTATGTCGAAGCCACGTCACACGCTCGAAACTGAAATACAAGTCGGACAGGGCGCATAATAGTAAAATAAAGTACACGACACCAAATTGCATTTAAATCACGTCAAATTGCAAGAATTTTGTGTATATATTAATATTTAAAAATATATATAATTTTCTAATAATTTTTAACACACTTTGCAGCTCCCAGTATTCAAGCCGCACATTGTCCATTCACTATTAACTCCCGTTCATTTATCGTAAGATGACTGCTGATGTTTTACATATAAATAGTACAATTCTCAACACTTGGAAAGTTTTGTCTTTCGTAACTTAAGCGCGTTGACATTCTACTGCGCCTTCTCCACTATTGAAGTAAATTTCGAAATAGTGCCGTGTTTGGTAGGCTTGTTGAGAGAGGCCCTTGCTCCCTCAAGCTTCAAACCCAACAAGCCCGTGAATTTTACATGCCATTTATCTTTCTTTCTTAGTCGTTCATTGGGACACATGAGGTGACCTGATACACAAACCCATTTCTCCTAATAAAGCTATGAATGACAAGTAATTGTCGTTTTTCTTTCCCCAGTGCTTTTCTCAACTCAATACATTTCAAAAAACACCACCATCACTGTTCCTCAGGAAACCTTCTGATCCTAAGTTAATTACCTTGAAACGAAATCGAGCTTCAACAGCTGCACTACCGTATGTGAAACAGCAAATAAAAGAACTCCCGCTTCATTTGCAAATGAGAGTCAAACAACAAGTTTTCACTGCTGTGTCATCTGCTGAGGAGGAATGTTATTCTGTGAGGTCGGAATGCATGTCACGAAACTCATTTCCTTTCACTTTAGTCTCGACACCAGCAGTGCATTCTCTTTTGAATGACCAAGGTCAGCTACCACCGCACCCTCTCGGTCCAAACGCTATTGGGGTAGGTAAGCGAAGTGGACAGTGTTCACTTGAATGCACTTATCCCACCACAGTTCATCAGCAAACGTGGCACTATTTGGGTTCCCCATAGTTCTTAAATATACCCACATATATGCTCTAGTCGTGAAATAAATTAAATATAATAATGTATTTATTTCCTTCAAATTACTGCTACAGGGCCTCCTTACCTTAGGCATACAGTTCTTTGGGGTAAATGACCTTCCGCCAACCAACGTTCTTCTGGATATTGGCTTCGATAAGGGCGAAAAGTTCATAAAATTCTGCTTTCGTTAGCCGGAAATAGTTTCTAAAGATTTCGTGGTCATTTTTTAAATCCGACATCAAATGTTGGAATTCTCAGAACGTTAACCTTTTACGTCATTATTTCTTTCGCCACATATCAGTGCTGCTAATAACAACCCTTCCCCTTCCTCACTGCCACTATCATATCAACACTAAAGAATCTCACCGATACACTTTAAATCACAGGTCATATTCTTCCTACAGCTACAACTCTACTAAACCGTCCGTCGTATAGCATAGTGTGTGAAACATATGTAGACTAACACATCGTAGCATAGCGCAACCTAGCGTAGCATAGAGTATTATAGCTTTATGTGTGAATCCATGCACTGCCGACTCAGTGCAGGTTGTTCCAGATCGCTCTCTGCAGTGCGTCTGTGTATTGGGATTGGGCTGATGATGTACGGGTGTGAGACATTAACCATATGATGTGGTCAAAAGTCACCGAACACCACTGTTGTTGGTTCCAAAGACTCTCCATTAAATTCTTGTACACAGCTGGGGGAGGGGGGGGGGATATAATTTGTTTCCATTCGCTCCCACAGCGTCAAGCAAAGTTGACATTCGAGTGGATCTGCCATTCAAACAATGCTCTAGCTCATTCCAAAGATGTCGTTATAGGGTTCAAGTTAGGACATCGAGAGCGCCAGTTAAACAGTTCCCCTTCATTGTCTTTAAACTACGATGCAACTGACCTCCCAACGATGGCGCTTCGACACTGTTTGCACTATTCATTGATGAGGTCTCTTAGGCCACTCGTCGTTATGCCAGTGGTATATCGCTGGCCTTAGCAATTATGGCATAGATATGTCAGGCAATTACAGTTACAGAATGACTTCACAGGAGTGGTACTGAAGCTTGTGTTGCTCGAAACAAGCTTTGGCTGCTCGGGCATTGATTTGATAATATAATTTACCTGTCAGTTTCATGTAACAAACGAGTTGCTGTTTGCTGACCAGTTATTACTGGGTTATTTGAAGTAACCCGCCTTGTGGATATGGTATGCGGAAAATTCCCGGTCATGTGACGTGAAGCAGGCGTCCTCGTGTACTCTTGTGACCAGTTGCACCTCCGCAGTCACTTACACCACCTAGCCGACACCAGACCGAGTCGAACAACTGACCACGAGCATGCTAGAATGTGCCAGCGAGAATGGAACGCACCCGCCTCGTCGTCATGCACTGCATGACTCAAGTGACCATCTTGCTTCATTTACCTCAGAAAGTACCTTTTGGGGGCGAATAACGAGCGGTCCAACACGGTGCCCCCCCCCCC